>JAGDQP010002482.1:0-42512 GCA_022664845.1 Lepisma saccharinum
TGGATAGGCCGTGCATCTCAGGAGGATCGAGTTCTCATTCGTTGGCCACCTCGTTCCCCCGATCTGACCCCGTGTGATTTCATAAAGGATCGTGTTTACGTACCACCACTTCCAACAATATTGGGTGACCTTCGCGCCCGCATCACAGCAGCCATTGCAGAGATTGACCGTGACACACTACACAAGGTTTGGCAGGAGATAGACTATCGGCTTGATGTGTGTCGTGTTACGCGAGGTGCTCACATAGAGCACTTGTGATGTGACTGAAAAAAACTTTGAGAGTTACCCTTCTTACCACATGTATTACATTCAGATATGTTCATTATATTTCACAAAATAAATTTATGAAATCGGGTACATCATTTTGACTTACCCTGTATAAAAGCGATGAGTAAAGATGCGCTTTAGTGATAACTGGTAATACATGATGGTGTGTGGAGC
Source organism: Lepisma saccharinum (assembly GCA_022664845.1). Classification (NCBI taxonomy): domain Eukaryota; kingdom Metazoa; phylum Arthropoda; class Insecta; order Zygentoma; family Lepismatidae; genus Lepisma; species Lepisma saccharinum. Next base: position 442 of record JAGDQP010002482.1, read on the forward strand.
ACGTTTTGTATCCCACGTGTATATAGCAGAACGAGTAGATCCCATCGAATCTACATTCTGAGTAAGTAGTTAAAATAGGAGTTAACTCTACGGTGCCAGAGCTGAAACGGGTCAATTGGGTTCAAGTTTTAGACCGGATCACCGGGTCAAGGGACCCGACCTGACCCGGCGATCCGATTTCGAAACAGTGACCCGGAAGGAAGGGCAGGACTTTTTTTTTTCTTATTAAACTGTGGCGTTTGAACACTCTTTCTTCCAGAGGCTGACGGAGACAGGGGTTTTATCTCCAGAGCATGAAAAATTTAGCGCTAAAAAGTTGCTAACGATAGTAATGACGTATGGAAATAGTCTCATATCCCCGGAAAGAATAAAAATACCTCCACGGATGACACAAATAAACACCACAGAAATACCTCCAGGGATGAGACAAATAAACACAGACTAAGATAGTCGTGTAGTCTGAAATGTTAGCTAGTAATCAACCAACAGCTTACCGGATCACAAAACCAATCTGATCATTTGGGTAGAGATTGGATCAATGGGGCACTCGAGTCAGGTTTAGGACCGGATTAATCAGATCACCTATATCCGGAGCAGGCCGGGTCACCGAGAGGATGCTACAGTTTGAATCAGGCATTGGTCTGCTAGATGATTCGTTCCATTGGGTGCTGCTGAGTCAACGTAATGACTTCTATTGCCACATTCCCTGACTTCCGTGAAATTCGTGTTTGCATCTTTCATATTAAAATGACTCCCGCAATTACACTTATAATGCTGGGTAAACACACAAAAAAATGGTGGGTAAACACCCGAAATCGAAACAGAGATCGCTCACATCGAAAGCGTAGGCATTAACCAATGGACTGAGCTTTACTTAATAAAGAAAATTAATCAAAAGGTACCTGAAACCACAAGAGTATTTCTTTCGTCATTGCCATTTTCGGTTTCATTTCATTTCATTTTCGAATTTTCAATTTATAGCTATTTTCATGACTTTCTTTCTTTTTCTTTTGCAGTTTAGATGTATGCTGTACTATTACTCTTATTTACTCTCCCCAAACGTTCCACATCTTCCTGGCTAGTTATTCTCTTTGTAAACAAGAGGGAAAATATTCTTTTTTTAAATTTCTTTTCTACTTTTTTTTTAATAAAAGGGAAACGAATATTAACTTCTTTTTAAATGACCAGCAAATAGAATAAAACGGTGGGACTATGTGTTCCAGAGAGAATTATTGCCAATTTACAAAATCCAACCTTCTTCCATAGAAACATATTTTTTGTTGAAAGAGAAAACGAAAGAAAAAATGGCCGACAGAGGCAATTTCGTCTGTGGTAGTGAGCAGTCTTCTCCTTCCACCTTTCTGCTCTCTTTCACTTCTTTACTTTTTTACGTTTTCCTCTATTTTTTCCCCTCCTTTTCTAACATTACCTCTTTTCTTCTTTGTCTGACATCCTTTTCTTCCTTCCATTGTGAGATGCCCAGCCGGGGCCCGGTTCGATGGAGATACGGAGATTAGAGATGGGAGTCCACGAGGACACAGTAACGCATGGGTCCTATCTTCGATTCCCGAGTGCAGAACATCAATCTTCTTCCCTTCCTTTTTCTAAATTTACGGTAGCTTTTTTTTTTTCTTGTTCATCCCTTTATTTTCATCCTTTCTCAACCAGTTGGAGAACTGGACTCGACTAGTCCCCCCAAAAAAATCCGACAAATAAGGTTTGGTTGGTTAAATGGATGTGGAGGAGACTCAAAGCAAGTTCTCCTCTGCAGAAAAACAAGTATATCAACAGGATAAAAACCATGAATTGACAATACTTCAGAGGAAGTAATCTTTCCATCTGTCTACAAACATGTTTTACATTGTGTAAATCACTAAAGTACACTTTTCTCTTACATTTCAGCAGTACTAACAGAAAACTATATTAAACTAAGTATTAACAGAATAAAAATAAATACACCGAACAAAAGTACCAGCAAAGTAAAACTAAACAAACCGATAACAAATACCAACACAATACACCTAAATAGACATATAACAAGTACCAACATAATAAAACTAAATTAACTGACAAGAAGAAACAGAATGAAACTAAATCAACCGAGAACAAATACTAACTCAACAAAACTAAATGAACCGATAGCTAGTATGAACACAATAAAACTAATAGAAAGATAACAAGTATCAACACAATAAATCTAATAGAAAGATAACAAGGACCAAAGAATAAAACTAAATGAACAGATAACAAATAATAACAACTACCAGCAGAATAAAACTAAATGAACCGATAAAATATATCAACACCGTAAACCTAAATGAGCATATAACAAGTACCAATAGCATAAAAGTAAACGAACCGATAACAAATATCAACACAATAACCGTGACAAGTACCACCATATTAAAACCAACACAATAAAACTAAATCAACTGACAAGAAGGAACAGAATACAACTAAATCAACCGAAAATAAATACTAACATAACAAAACGGAATAAACAGATAACAAGTACCAACACAATAAAATTAATAGAAAGAAAACAAGGACCAAAGAATAAAACTAAATGAACAGATAACAAATACCAACACAATAAACCTAAATGCGCCGATAACAAGTACCAGCAGAAAAAACTAACCGATAACAAATATGAACACAAAATATATAAATGAGAATATAACAAGTACCAATAGCATAAAAGTAAAGAAACCGATAACAAATATCAACACAATAAACCCAAATAGACATATAACACGTACCAACATAAGAAAACTAAATTAACTGACAAGAAGAAACACAATAAAACTAAATCAACTGAAAACAAATATTAACACAACAAAACTAAATGAGCCGATAACAAGTTCCAACACAATAAAACTAAATGAATGCCCCAGGAAAAGAACGTACTTTGTCTATTTTCTTGCTTTTAAAGGAGAGCGTTTTAAAAGTCCATAATCAGCACATTATTACGGACTTTACATAAGTCATACATCATACAGTCCGACATAATCAGTCTATAATATTACGTGTACCTAGACCTACACATCAAATAAAGATCTGCTTGTAATATAAAACTATTGTAGTTATCTTCATGCATGATAGTTCGTTAGAAAGACCCTTCAGGTTAATGTAAAGCAACGATCTCCAACAAAAGATGGCAGCATGTGTAATGTATTTTTATCGTTGCACGAAATTTCAATGCAGCTCCTACAAATTCAATCCTAGAGAGTTCTAACTTTCAGGGAACAAAGTTCGTAACCAATTCAATAGTTCGATCAATGCCATTTTTTTAATTTTCTTTTTTTTTTCATTGTTGAAAGAGCTTCATTGTTATAGGCTTAGATATTCACAACAACAATCAGGCGATTTCAATAATGAAGAAAAACGAAAATAAAAAGAATCGGCAATGATCGAACTCTTGAATTGGTTACGAACTTTGTTCCCTGAAAGTTAGAACTCTCTAGGTTTGAATTTGTAGGAGCTGCATTGAAATTTCGTGCAACGATAAAAATACATTACACATCTACGGAGGTAGTGCTGCCATCTTTTGTTGGAGAGCGTTGCTGTACATTACCCTTCAAAGAGCAAACAGATGGTGCTCCTATCTCAATTTGACCAAAAATGCACAAAGTACGTTTCTTTCCCTGTGGTCTTCAAATATGAGGGTAAGGAAAATTTTCAAGAAATCTTCAAATTATGATGGTGGTTTTAGAAATGAATTTGGTCATGATCTGACGCAAAATTGCATAAATTTCTTGTAACTTTAATAACCAACAAGTTAAAATTCATGACTCTCAGAACCAATCACGACCTTTTCGTAACTTTCGTAACCAATTATTCATGACTGTTTCCGTGATTTTCACGACCAATTATATTCATGATTCTTTCGTGACTTTCATCGCCAATCATTCAAAGTCATTAGTTTTCGTGACTTTCATGACCAATCAATCAAATTGATGATTTTTCGTGATTTCCACGATCTATTACATTCATGATGTTCATGGCCAATCATTAAAATTGTTGACTTTTTCTCATGTGTGTGTGTGTGTGTTTGTGGTCATGTTAGATGTGAACAAGGTGAGGAGCATACAAGGACACCAAACTTGATTTTGTTTCAACTTCTACCGTGAATTTTGTTTGAAGAAAATCTATAGTTGACTGGGGGGCGATAAGTTGATATAGGGACGACGACCAATAAAGAACAAAAAGAAGGCCCTACGGAAGGAACTAAGAGAGGGGTGGGAGTATCAGGAAACCACTGAAATCAAGAGACATGGTCCCCCCCTTTTTTTTAATGTCCCCTAAAGACTGGGAGAAGAAGGGTAAGGCACAAATCATGACAATTTCTGCCGATTCGGATATTCTCAGAAGGAATCTTTCTTTTTCTTTCTTTCTTGTACCCTTTATCATTCGTCCTCGCTCCAAAATCTCAATCTACCTCTCTCTCTTCGTTTCCTATCTTTTCTCTTAATATGTCGAAAAACAAAAGAATGATTGGGAATGTCGTGAAGAGGGCAGCACTGCGGAAACAGATGGTGAAAGCTAGAGATAGGGGTGAAATATTTTTTCACCCCAAAAAATTAAAAGCTCGAGTTACTGAAAAGAACATTTAAACACTACGAAAAGATTCGTTGAAACACGCAATCGCTTTCTCTCTCTCTCTCTCTCACACACACACACACACACACACACGCATATATAAACGAGTTTCTTAAATTCATGGAATTCATAAAATGAATTAATTACCATAAAGTTCACAGTACTATGGCATACGTAAACTTTGATAAATTAAATTTTTATATGGGCCAGTCTATAGTAACTTTGGACTTCGGTCCGTCACGATTCACCCATTAGCCATTAAAATACACACCCATGCCCCTTCCGAGACTCGAACCGGGACCTTCGAGTCGTTGGCCTACCGCCGTAGACCGCACGGCTATGCCATACGTCAGTCCTGAATTCTTCCAAGCCCTCCCCGCAACTTTCCAAGAGTTCATCGTCGTTCGTGGCCACCAAATTATTAACTAATTAATTATTCTGTATTATGCCAGTGGCGGCTCGTAGTCACAAAAAGTAGCTGAAGTGATACCCCCTAAACATATCCTGGTATAATAAAGTAAATTAAGCGGTACTATACCAAATTCTCCAGAAGACTTCTGATGATGTTTTTTTAGTTCATTACACAACACCTCTCCATCTTCAGCTAGTAAGACTCGATTGTAAACTTGGAAAGGTATCCAAAAAAGAACCCAAGCTAAATCAACAACCCACTAATTAATTTTCTTTAAAACTCCGCCTAAACTACAAGGTTTGGATACCTTGAAGACACTTGATCAAGTTGTTCAAACAGATCGTAGAAGTACTTAAGTTTTCTGAGACAAAAGTATAATCATGATTTTTTACAAGCTAATGCACTTCTGTTAGGAAAATTTGGACTTTACACCTTTGAGCTCAAAAACCAAAGGCCTAATATCCACCAAATTTCGCAATAGAAAAAGTAGGTTGCAATGCTCTGAGCCTACAATGCTTTTCACATAACACTCTAATGAAAATGTTTCGTTTTAAAACGTCTAGCTTGAAGATCATTATACGTCTCAATGACCAAAGTCCTGCTTTCGAGAATTTGTTCTCGCGATGGTGTGGTAGAGTGGTAAAAACAGCGGGAAAAGCGCAGGGAATGTTACAGTGTTGTAAATTTACCTCACTGTCTCTTCCTTCTGGGTGTTGGTGACCCTGCTAAGAAAAGTGGCTCCGTGGGCATTGAACACAGAGCCTTTCCGTACTACTTACTAACTCTGCAAGCGAATGGCATGTTTTGTATGCAGCGAGCTAAAAAAAACGAAAGTCTGCAACACTGAATCTGACGTATGACTAAGACGTCAAAACGTATCCATGGAAACGACTCTCATTTCCTTATTGTTGGGCTGTAGAAAGGTATATTCATTCGATAGTCGCAGTTTGCATACATAACAGGATCTGGAGTTAAATCTCTAGATACAAGAACATCTCTATGTAGGTCATTATTAAGAAATAGGGTGTTTTGTGAAACTATATATATATATATTTACAAAAGATATGCTAGAAATAAATTTCCTTTTTTTCTATTTACTTCTTAAGGCAGTTCTTAAAACTGGGTCAGTTTCTGTCCACTTTCATATTTTAATAATATTTATGTGATTTAGCTTCAAATATGCTTAATGTCAACTCCATGGAATGAAACTCATCCTCGTTTTCATATTTGAGACATATTTTCAATATATATTTTTTAAGTTTTCCTGTTAATTTTCAACAATTATCCTTCATAATTATTTAGTTCCAAACATGAATCGTTATTAAATCGATAGTAAACCTATTAGTATGAGAATTACATTTAGTGAAACACATGAAACTCGCTTTTTATCAACTCTATGGATTGACAAAAACGGTGTAATAATAATGTGAAGCTGGCAACACTGCACAAAAAATTTTAGTGCGCTAGACAGGATGCAGCTATCTTAGTGGAACCTGAAGACTGATGCTTGTACATCGACTTATTGTGGAATAGAAAATTAAAATCAGGTGTGTCTTACTTATTCATCATCAACTCCATGAATCATAGTATTTTATTTTAATTTCTGTTTCCTTAATTCATGATCAGTAGCCAACCACTGAACAATTCATTCACGCTTCACTGTAGAAATTCATTCTCGTTGTAATGAACATGCATGAAAATGAGACAAAACCGTCAACTCCGTGTAAATTACTTTATATTTTGGGAATGGGATGGAACAATAATAAAATACTGATCTCTACGTGGCTTCAATACCTACCGACAATGCGTCCAAAGTTCCTAATAACTAACATCTTTTACAATTTATTATTATTATTATCCAAAACAACATATTTCTGAAGAATTACCCATGTATCAAGTAATGTGTAGAGATTACATCTGTAACAACTGCTTTTACTTCGGCTTAAAGACTAGTATTTTCTCCATCCAAAAAAACTTGGGATTCCGAACTCGGTAGTTGAATTAATTACCAGGCTATTTAACATTGTAAAATGAGATAGAATATATCCCGTATCGTTGTCCTCCCGTGAGGAAATCCTCGCACCCATCCCAGGAGGCGCGTTGTTACACGTGTTGAGAAATATTGATATAATAAAACACATAACCAGTGAAAAAAAAAAGTTTTAAACTCCAATTGAAACCAGTTTCTTCTGGATCCGCTAGATGTCTCTCACCGTTCTTAAGTATATTTCCCCTTCCTTTTTTTTTCATTTCAGTCATCTGTCTACTTCTTCTCGCCAACTAAGTTAGCACCTGTTTATAATCACCGAATCAAAATGGCAACAGATGTCTTCAATTTTTTTTAAAAAAAGTGAAAGCAGTATGGACCAAGCGCTCTCATTAGTCACTTTACAGGGTTTTTTGACAAATAGCCAAGAACTTATGTTTTTAATAGAAAAAAAAAGATTTAGCTAGGGTTCCATATTTTAAAAAATGTAATGATTTAAAGAAAATGAGTTCATCATTATAAGAAATTAATACTGGTGTAAATTTAAAAAATCCAGTTAAAGAGAACCAATATGGATAGTCTGTGACACGTGGACTCGGATTTAGATAACGAATACCACGTGGTCAACATAATGCAACCCCCATGTCCCCGCTCTAAATGGCTTTTAAGATAAGTAGTACACCATTTATTAGTATTTCTTGTTGAATTTGAATTTATTTATGATCTCTAAAGATCAAGTCAAGATTGAGTACGGGAAAGGATGTAAGAAGAAGTCGGACAGGGCCTAAGCTGAAGGTACCATCCCGGTATTTGCCTGTTGAGACTAAAGAGGACCTCAGTCAGGATTGTCGGTTGTTGGTGTCGAACCCAGGAATTTCCGAATATGAAACTAACGAACTACCGACTGAGCTACGGCCGCTCGGTGATTCTTAATTCAAACCAGATCAGCAACATAATTGAGATGCCTCACTGAGATCGCTTTTACCGAGGAACACTTTTTAAACGGAGTGATTTAGTTGGGACTCAATACTATTTGGACGCCCACCGCTAACGTCCAAATAGATATTCAACCAACGCTCCTTATTGTGATATAGTGTGTCGATCTAGATGGCAACAACTTCATATCTGATATCTTTCAAGTCCACAACCAACCTTGGCTTGTTTCCATAAACTTTGCCTTTTAAAAATACCCAGAAAAAACAATCTGGAGGGTTTCAGATCGGGAGACCTAGATGGCCACAGGTCGAGACACGCTATTGTCAACAAAAAAAGTCTAGACAGACAGTGCGTAAATACGACGCCACTCGTCTAGTGAGGGCCAATGTTGTTCCGTATAGTGCATCTCTACTGCTTTATCATGAAATAAAGAACCGCCCCGTTCTAATTTCACGTTCATCATATATCCCGCGTAATAAATGTTAAGTCTCGAGTGAATCACCCTGTAGTTTGTTCATTGAAATAAAAGACTTCAAAATGGAAATGCGCACTCTCATAGTCAACTGTTTCTGACTCTTTTTAAGTAAATACATACATATTTTATATGCGCATAATAAAAAATACATTACGTCATTGTACAACACGACATGTCAATGTAATATATTCCTCTCTTAAAAGGGAAAAATAAAAATATGTCTCTGGAAAAATATATTCAGGAGGGGTAATATTAAAAAAAAATCTTTTTTTTTTAAAAAAAATGAGAGGTGGGTTGACTATTACCGCACAGTATGCGGTAGGGTTGTAATGAACTCAGCCACAAAATTTTCATGATTTCGTCCTCGCAAAACGAAAACATCTCTGGGTTTTATACGACCCATGTAACACCTACATTAATGATCTCTTAAAATAGCATTACATGAGAAATTAACAGATCATTTTGCTGCTTTGACACAGGTAATAAACCGTACGCATCGCCCATGACACCCTTCGCATTATTCCAACAACGTAAAACGCAGTTATATTACATAAAAGCGCGTACTCTCTATGTCCTCATTCCAACTCTTTTCCCCTCCCCTCCCCGTACCCTCCCGCTATATCCGCCCTCTGCTCCCCGAGTATTTCCAGCAAAGAACTCCTCTCCCCTCAAACTTGTACGCGAAACACCATTTTCCCACGTTGTTATTTTTTTGGTCTCTTGTATATTCAACAACCTCCAAAATTATAAAAGCTTCTGTCTACAAAATAAGTCTCCCTTAGGGATAAATATTTGTGTATATATATTATAGATTGTGTGTGTTTTATTCTTTCTCACTTGACTATATTATGCTTGTTTTGTACATATTTAAAAAAGTAATTAACAATGTTACACCTAACTTTAATAAGCATTACAAAGCTTATATAGTATATTAACATCATCTACATACGAACGAAGCAATGCAATATTCTGTATCTCATTACGAGCACACAGGATGGTTCTTTTATTTTTTAGTTAACTAAATAATTAAGTTATATGAATTCCACTAAATAAATAGTAAACGAACGTAAACATTAAGGTGTATACACAAAAATCTAAAAGATTTTATCATATTTGCGACTCTTGGATTTAATCACTGAACTTATTTCTACTTCTACTTATTTTAACTGAATTTGTGTGGATTGATTTTAACTTATTTTAACGTTAACTTTTATCAACTTATTTCAACTTATACACTGAAAAATCTCCTGGCACAAAAAGCACACAAAAACTTCACCAGAAATGAACTTTATATAAACGCATGTAAACTTTATGTGAACCTAGTGAAAAAATGTAAGTTTTTTGTGTACTCAATGTGTATTCTTATTGGCTTAGTGCATATTTTGCACACATTAAGTTCATATTTACCGAAGTTCGCATTAACTAGAGTTCGTTTTCGGATAACTTTTAATACATTTGCCACTATGGAGTGAACATTTTGTGCATGAATTCGGTATCAGGACACCAAAAGTTCATATTATGTGCACTCAACTGTGGTGTAATTGATATTAATTTCACTGGAACATATTGTGAACCTTTTTCGGGTCATATAGTGCACTTTAAGTGTATTTTGATTTTCAGTGTAACGGTATTGGAATTATGAATCTCTAAAATTAATTTTCCCACGCTTTCGGTAATTCCTACACGTGGAGGAATTTCGCCATGATCACCAGGCGGGCAATCTCTTTGATAACAAATAAACAAAACTTTCGATGAAACTATGCAATTGTTATTTCTGATTGTTATGCAACCACGCTTTTTTATAAAGGAAAAAACATAACAAATCTGCTTGAGATATCTGCTTGGTGCAAACCAATTATTGTTTCCTGCTAGAAAGCCTGTTTCATTCTCATTCTGACCCATCTTTAGCAAAAGCATTTCTGGGAATCCCCTATTTCCTTTGGGGAATCTCTTCAGCACCCATTAAACAACTTCAGAATATGCATTTTTGTTTCGCGCAGGTATGAAGTCTCTGAAAACAACATGGCGCCTCAGATTTACTCTTCGTGGTTTTGAAATTATGATGTCATAAAGCTTAATTTCCCACGCTTTCGGCATCCTGTATTTCCAAAATGTGGCGAAATTTCCACCTCGTTCACTAAGACCTTTTTTTCTTCTTGTTTTAATATCAGGACTCACCTCCAAAATTTCCCCCCCCTGAAGTCTTGTTACACTTTGTGTAAAAGTCTCATTTCTAACTACCTTAACTAAGAGAATGTCTCGAAATTCCCTACTTGGTTTGGGGAGTCCCTTGCCTAGCCATGGTACAATTTTGGTTAGAGCAGGTTTAGTCTTTGACGATACCATGCAGCAACCGTTCTACTGTTAATGATATTGGAAATATGAAGCTCTCAAGTTTATTTTTCCACGCTTTCGCCCGCTTGTAACTCCAAAAAGGCGGGACAATTTCCACCTCGGTCACCAAGATTTTTTTAATATTATTATTATTATTTTGATGTAGTATCATCCCTCCATGTTTGTCAGTCAAACTCTATATATGGGGGGGGTTGAGAGAGAGAGAGAGAGAGAGAGAGAATATACTAGAATAAAAGAGCACACACACTTTTTGCCACGCGCACTCGTTTTGTCATAAAGTGCGTATTAGTAAGAACATAAAATGTCATGCTCAAAGAACTGTAGTAAAAAAAAAAATGTAAGAGAGGAGAAAAAGTCAGATGCGGGAGGGCAAAAAAAAAGTTTTAAAAACACACACATGTGGGCGTGCGCGCAGAGTGAAAAGTGAGGAAACTCTTTTAACTAAAAAGTACGACAGAAATGAAATACATACCATTTAATGACTTGGAACTATATAGGAAAAATCTCATTCATATACGTGCACAGACTTCTTCATGAAAAGATATTTCTTTTCCATGAACGTAATAATAATAATAATAATAAAAAGGACTTACAGTTTTTCATTTCTTTTTTTTTAAATTAATTACACGAAAAGAAAAAATGTTATTTCATTTATAGCGTACTTCATTTTCTTTTTTAATTTTTCCGACTTTTAACATATTCTCCGTCATTATTTTTCGTTTTGGGCAATGAAGTTATTAATTATACACGTACTTTTTTCCCCTACCCCCCCCCCCCCACACACACACACACGCACAGGGAAATAGGAAAAAGAACTTGCAGAATCCATGTTAGAACTATGTAACTTATTAGTTATTCTAGCAAATTCTTCCATTTTTTTCTCAAAGCCTAGCACGGTGTATTTAGCTATTACGAAAATTGATAGATGGCACTTGTGTCGTTGAAACCGAGTACGAGGAGAAATATCTAATTATTATGTATAATGGTTCCAATAATGGGATAGTATGATTTACTGAGTTTGTAGCAACCTAAAATCTAGATATATTTGGAAAGTGACGGATGCACAAATTAAGGAACTACGAATGGCGCAAGAGAAGTGTATTGATTTACTAATATACATTCGAAGCTTGTTACTACTAAATGAAATTTGTTCTTGACTTTAGGAATTAAGTGGTATAAAAGAAATACTGAAAAAATGTCAGTACTTGTTTATTTTCGATATTTTATTATATCTATGTGAGACACTAATATATTTATAAAGCAAAATCTTACTCAAAATGCACATTTGTTGTCTCATGTTGTCATAAAACATACGTAGATCTCATTTTTTCGTTATATAAAAGCTTATTATTTTATCTATGAAATAAAAAGTGTTAATTACTTCTTACATAGCAGAAATACATACTAGGGATATGCTATGGATATCCCCAGAGTCCATCCACCAGCTTGGAAATATACCGAACATACCTCATGGCTAGAGTACGTAAACTTTATTTTATGTTGTCCATTTAGTAATTATGGACTTCAGCCATCACGATGATATGAATCCAATGTAGTTTAAAAACCCCTGTCTTGCCCGTCGGTCTGAGTTTCGCCGACGTCGCCTGCCTTGCTGTCAAATGATAAAAAAAAAATAACTCTAAACTTTTTATATTTTACGGTTTCTATCGATTTGTTGACCGTAAAATATTTCAAATTGGGCGTGCGCTAGAATTTCGGATGTCTTTACCACAAGTAGAGATGCCACCCAACTGGTATTTTCAGTTGAATTAAAAATTGGTGCTACCAGAAAAGACTCTAACATAATCGGTTGTTTTTTTTAAATTCCTAACTTATTAATAAACTGAGCCCCAAATTAGGCAGAAAAAGTCAATGTGATACCTGACCTGAGGTAAAGTGAAGCTTAACAGAAATTTCGCTAACATATATAATTACACAATAATTATTTTAACCAAAAATATATTAAAAGGGCTACTATATATGTTAAGAAAATATTGTAGAAACTCTTAAACATCTTTATTTATAAAAATATGACCTTTTTTAAAATGTGTTTCCTTTCTGTAAAGTGTACTGCACTTTTGAGGATTAATTCTTTTGTGCAGAACTTGCTTCACTTTTCGGTGTTTGTCTCTTTCTGCAGAACGAGATCCACTTCTGAGACGTGGTTCTTTCTGCAGATATGCTGCACTTTCCATGGTTCGTTCCTTTCTGTAGAACGGGATCAATTTCTGAGATTTGTTTCCTTTCTGCGGATGTGCTACATTTTTCTTTGTTGGTTCTTTTATGTAGAACGTGCTCCAGTTCTGATTGTGAGATTTGGTTCGTTTCTGCAGATGTGCTATACTTTTCAGGGTTAATTCTTTTTTCTGTAGAATGTAATTGATGTTTGGGAGTTGGTTCCTTCGTAAACTGTACTCTACAACTTTTTTAGATTTGGTTTCTTTCTGCAGATGTGTTCAACTTTTCATGGTTGGTTCCAGGGTTAGTTCCTATTGGTAGAATAAGCTGCACGTTTGAGATTAGATTTCTTTCTTCAGAATGTGCTCTACTTACGACTACGACGACTGGTTTCTTTTCGTAGAATGTATTCTACTTTCGGGGGCTGGTTCCTTTCTGCGGAATGTAATTGACGTTTGGGTGTTGGTTTCTTTGTAGACTATACTGTAGACTGTTACTCACATTTTAGAGTTGATTCCTTTTTGCAGATGTGTTTAACTTTTCATGGTTGGTTCCTTTCTGTAGAACGTGAAGTGTTGGTTTGTTTCTGAAGAATGCTCCACTTTTCAGAATTGGTTTCTTTTTTCGAACATGTGCCATCCTTTCTTTTTGTGAGTCAATTTCTTTCTGCAGAACGTGATCAACTTTTAATACTTGGTTGGCTTGTTTCTCCAGAATGTGTTCCAACTGAGATACAGTGGTCTTTAGTCATGGATGGGACTCCGATCCATTGGAGACTCCGAGTTAAGTCTGGAAAGAATTTAAGCGGAATAATCTTTGTGTCTTGTTATAAGGTATTTGACGTCAAGACAATACGTAAAGTAGTTTATTCGCGACAAGTTACAACCTCTAAGTCGACCTTCTTTACGTAAATTTGCAAGGCAGCTTGCAAAGGATTCTCTAGCGAACAGTGCGAAAAAGTGAAGACCGCGTAAGTTAATAGAAAAGATACCAAATTAATAGCAAATGACTGTAATGCACTTCCAAATTAGATAGATTAAAGAAAACAGGCTTTTACAAGTTTTTCAGTGAACACAGGGAAGGTTAAAAAAAAAAAAAAGAGAATAAGGTAGTATGGGGGTAATGATGAAAAACGGGGTTTTGGGGGTTGAGTGAGTAGGTTATTTGTTGAAGACAGATAGGTAAAGATGGAGGGGATGGCGAAGAGAAGGATGTAAAAGTAACCAACCAGAAGCGAATGTGACGTCTTACGAAGACAAAGACGGAGCAAGAAAGCTGAGACACTTTCACCAAAATTACATTTCCTCCGTTACTTAAAATAATTAAACGTCTTGTGTGACCCCGCCCATAATTCATGCTGTTATCAGATTAGGGTGTGACGATCGCTTTACTGACTTCGCTCCAAAACCTTTCTTCTTTCTTTCTCCGGCACTTCCTTTTCTTCTAACTTCCGCTTCATCTGCCTTCATCTCTCCTCTTTCTTTCTAACTTACTTCCTCTTGTCTTCTCCTCTTTCACAGCAAAAGATTTTTCCGACGTTTTCTATTTTAGAGAAATTCTCTCTGTTATGTCTTATGTTCCTTACACTGAAAAAAAAATCGAGGTGAACCTGATATTCTGTTTCAATTCCGGTTCCTGTCGTTTCGATTCCATCATAACTGTTCAGAGGTTATTATTATTATTATTTATTAATAAATACGGTTAAAGAATTTCGTCAAGTTTTTCTCAGCAGTCAGCTGATATCCTAAAGCGGAAAATCAGTCACTCCTATCAATATTCAAGAGACATGGAAGATTTAGGGTCAGCTCTACAATCGACCGCTAAACTTCTAGTCAGCGCAACGTTGAGGTCAACTCTCATTGGCCAAAATAAGACTTGGCCTCAACTTAGCGCTGACTAGAAGATTAGCAGTCGATTGTAGAACTGACCCTTAGAGAGATTTCTCAAATCATTCGAAGATGTTCCACCAGTAAGCAAGAAAATTATTGAAATAAATAAGAAAGTAATTCTGAACGATACCTTAAGGTTAGTATCAAGCAACAACTTCTAACGATAGATGGCAGCACTACCTCGGTATGACCACATTGTATTTTTTTTATCGCTGCACGAAATTGTAGATGCGTAGAAGAAAAAAGTGCATTTGTTATTGGCTAATCGTGACGTTTAAATATAGGTATACATATAGTTATCGACTGTTTCAAATGCCCTACCTGCATAATAACTTAGTTTCTTTTTAAGTACATTTTTGGTTGAGCATAAAAGAAACAAAAAAAAAGAACTATACTTCTAATTTCGAAAGATTCTAACTTCATACACGCTGCTGTCACATTTCATACCTTTAGATGGCTTGTATGATACAGAAAATGTCATTCGTCAGCAGGGTAAATAGCACGGAAAACATTGTATTCACTACCTACATTAATATCAAGTGAAGAGATTTCTTCAGGATGTTTTACTCGTTGCTTCTGCTGCGCATTCGCGCCACTTAGTCATGCGCATTAACACACAGAAGAACATGCGCGCGAGAGAGAGGAAGCTTCCCAATACTGTAACCTTCTCTCCGCTCACCCCTACATAAGACAGTCTCTTTAGCACATCAACCAATTCCAAATTCTAGGAAAGAAGATAGAGGTTGAGATCTGGCTAACTTAACGTCCTAGTAGGGATTAATTCGCAACAACATAGCTACGCACTCTTCCACGAGCTTCGGCACGACGAAAGCTACAGAGGGAGGATAAGATCTAAAAGTACAGGACTACAGGTGACTCAGAGAAATGAGAGAGTCTTCTGCTCATGTATTCTTCGTTTCCCAAACCCTCTCAATCTCCAAACATTCGGTACTCATAGCCAAGTACAAAACCACTGAAGTGCTTTTAATATGCGACAATGTTATTAAAAGTATCTGTTTTGAACTAGATTTGTTCGGGATTAATGTAAGACTAAATTACTTACGTATTCAGAAATGAATAAACGATTCATGTTATCACAGAACCTCCATTTGGCGTTCACTTACCTACAAGAAAAAAAAGAGAAAAAAATCACTATTAGTAATTATATTGAAAGGAAAATAAACACAGAAATAGTAACACAAAATCTCATTCTCAGTTTTCATCTTGTTAGTGACTGTACATAGTAGCAACACTAACATCTTTCCAAAGCTATAAATAAGAAACAGAAGTAGCTAAAACAATGATTTAAAACGTTCTCTGTCCAGAAAACATGTTCCATGTACAGTTACTAAATTCTGTTCGTAATAGCAAAGCCTCGCGGCCCAACAGTAGCTTAACTTTCCATTCCTAAATTTACCATTGATGAACGACGAAAGATATCAAGGAACTTTTAAATATAGTTTTAATCGATGTTCATTATCGTTGATGTAAATTGTTGACATTATCAAGGTCACATCTTTCTTCTCCCTTTTTGATCGTTCCTTGGGCCTCAATTGTGCAACTGATTAAGACCGTACAGTTTTTTTGTGAAACCCTCACATCATAAGCTTTCATATTATTCCCATTATGTGTATTGGAAGGAGTGGTTTTCGAGAAAACAGCCGGGAAAACCATCAAGTTCGAGAAAAACAGACACACTGATCCCCTACTACAGTTTCTTTTTCTCTGTCTCGCATTTCCTGCACTTTATTTTGCAATTAAGAACAAAGGGAAATCTAAAAATTCCCTCGTATAAAAATATATTTTTAAGAAATCCCTGGTACAAAAATTTTATTAAAGTAATCTCTCGTACAAAAACTATTTTTAAAAAATCCCTCGCACAAAAATAATTTTAAATATCCCTACGACAAAAAAAATTAAAATACCGCATATAAAAAGTAAATTTAAAAAAACATCCCTTATATAAAGAAAAAGAATTTAAATATCCCTCGTATTGTAATATAATGGGTCAACGAATCGTCTAGATTACAGGGCATGATTCTTTACGCAATACACGAGAACAACAAATGGATTTCATGCGTTATGAACCACAGTTGAAGAGGGTTAAGAAGATTTTTATGAAGTGTTCGCGTGATTGTAAAAGATTTTTCTTCATAACAGGAGAGATGGTGTGTTGCGTTGGTCTGTGTTACTATAAAAAACAATAGTACAGTTAAACGAAAGATGAGGAGGAAAACAATAACAATTATACGAAAATAAATGTTCCAAATCCGTTGTTTCTCATTATTTCATGGCCAAAAATTTGTGCAATTTTATTTTAAACAATCAAAAATCAGTTTAAACTATAAAATATAAGGGTTTACCGGATAACAACGTACTAAAATGTATATAGTTTTAAAAAATCTGCAAAGAAATCTCTAAGCGTCAAATTGCATATTCATATCGATTGTTATCGGAAGTGAATGTGTAAGAAAAAGTTATAATTTGAGATGAATACGTTCAGTTTCACATGAGTGCATACAGCACCGGACTAAGTCGATTTCGTTACGTCGGAATCTGAAGTCAGTTTATCTCTAACTTGCTTTCGTTTGGATGTTAAGGCGCTGAGTACGCCTAGTGTAAAAATACCATAATGAGAGGTAGTAGCAACTAACAGATTAAACCTAGGCGGATAAATCAAAGTCTGTGAACCCAAGTCTGAAACAGTTTCTCTCTATTTGCTTTAGTTTGATGCGCGCATGCGCTACAGACAGGCGGATAAATGAAGTAAGAGAAGGGCGAAAAAATTGGGTCCATTAAAAAAAAGAGTGCGTCCCTAACTTGAGTGGTTACGCTGTTGCTTTCGTCACTAATAGTCTCGGGTACGTTCTCCGGCGGCGGTAACGAGTCTCCAAGCTTAACATCAATGTTGAATCAACATCGTGTTACCAATACTTGAAGTAAAGGAGTAGAGAAACTTCAGTCATGAAATCAGAAGAACGATAATGATGAGTCGTTGCGTTGACAATATGATACTCTGTATAAACTAAACAAACAGAAATGAGCACACAGTAACCTTCCCTTAAAGTGTTCTGGGTCGATTCCATTGTAGTAATTAATCAATTTCTCATTCTACATCGGGTTGGTCATCTCTGTCTTATTTATTGTTTGTTATATTGAAAAGAGTTTGTCGACTTTCGCCATTAAACGGGTCTTTCTCTCTGAATAGTATTTTATTTTATTTTTAAGTAAAGCCTCTCCATTTGCTTTTGGTTCCTTGAAAGAACCACCAACGCCACCTATGATGTAATCTCGTTAACTTTTCCGCAACCGAAACAGCAGGATTACAAAAGAGATTACAGCATATTCCAGGATAATTTATAAATTGGCACTTCGCAAAAACCCTGTTCGGGCGCCAACTTATGATCTTAGTGATGATGAAGTCGTCTCATCACCGTTAACATAGTGCACGTTGTGAATGCTTCGACATTTTAGTCGATATTGTGATGGACAGATACACAGACATGACCATTTTACACATAAAGATTGGCATTTCAAGTCTTTTAATTATATAATCTGTTGAATTAATCACCAGCACAATTAACCTGTAATGTATTAGTTGTATGAAATAAATTATTTTGAATCAGATTTCCTAATTTACTATCCTCCCTTTGGATTTACGCGAATCAGAATACGAAATTAATCCAGCTTTTCTCTTGTTCAAGGATGGAGTTAATAATATGGGAGTTAAAAATGGACCTGAAAACCAACACCTACAGATATTACAAAAATATGTTAATCCAACATCAATTAACAAAACAATTTATATATATAAACCTAATTTAATATCAATCAATTTTAAAAATTTCTAAAAAAAAACAGTACTGAAAGAAAAACCAAAATTCTGAAAGCATTTAAATGCTTTTGTAGGGGTAAAAAGGATAAGAGAAATTTAATAATGTAAAAGGAGGCAAAAAAAAAAAACTTTTTAAATAAAACTTCATTACCTTCTTTTTAAGCATTTTTTGTTGTTTTTTCAATGGAAGAGGCAAAAGTTTTTCCTTTATAATGCCTAGACGGTGGGTGGGTAAAATATCCCTTTCTTTCCCCCATCTCCCATTACTATCTATATGAGGAGCCCTGTTTCCCTCGAAATAAAAAATTCCCTCCTCCTTTAATAGAACAGACAGAAGATAAAGAAGCAGGCGACGAAACGAAGGGATTTTCTGTGTGTATTAGGATTTATATGCCTAATTAGTGAGCTCTTAATTAAATTAATTCCGGCTTGTGCCAAGGCCCTCTTCTTCTTCTTCTTTTTGGTACTCAAGACTCAAGATATCGCTGCCGCGTTGCTTGCAGAAGCTACAACCTCTCTCTTTCTTTATACAACGTAATAGGGAAAACTTATTCGCTGAAAAGGCGACGTGGTTTACCTTCTTCTGATGACGGTCTTTCTCGTACCTTCTTCAGATCTTACCCTCTCCCTCTATGCTCTTTCTCCTACCTCTCCTCTTTTGCTCTCAAGATTCATCCCCTCCCCACCATCAGCTAACCTTCTTCCTATCTCGTCGTGATGTCCTTTGTCGCTTTTACGCGAAATATTTCGCTAACATTTTAACGACAAAAGTCACTGTTTATTTCCACTTCCTTTCTTTTAACTTTCACCTGAAATATGGAATAGTCAAGAGTGAAAAATTACTGGAGTATTTCCTCAAGATTTATATTTGTTAACAAAAAAGTAAAAATAAAAATTCTTTAAGCCTAAGGCAAAATCTTATGAATTTTTAACCTTTCTAACCTGATCGTAGCGGACGAAGACAACATGCCGTTTAAGTTGTGTGTCGGTGCTCTCAACGGGTCAAGTTGCGTTTGGTTCAGCTTCAGCCCGACAACACCCGTGACTAGGCCCAACAGGTGTGTCGAAAGAATATGACCCAACCCGACTCGACCCGTTAGAGAGTACTAAGCTGGTAATAAGGACAGAACAGAGCCCTATCTTTCGTTTTGCCCTCGTAGCAACAAGAAAGGAAAACCGTGCCATTGGATACTTAGTCGTAACGTCCTACACACTGTTGCCACATGTTTCCTCCGTGAGCTGGGTTGTAGTTAGTCGCAAGAGAAAGTGCTGTATTCGCTGCCTGACAACCATCAAATGTACAGAAAGGACAGAGAGAATGAGTGGGACAAACATGGAAACACAATTAAACAGAAGCAACGCTCAATGCTGACACACAGAAGGGAGAGGGGAAAATGGCAACGTCGTAACCATCCCACCACTCTTCCCGTTACTAAAGCCTAGTTGCTTTCCCCTCACGTCACCTATCCGAATATATTATGTTCCTATTAGGGCAAAAGCCTCGGTTCCCTCTATTAGGGATTAAACAATCTCTCCGCTCTCAACGTTGCTAAAGTAACGCTTTCACCTACGTTAACAATGTACAGCAGTGAGAGGCAGGAAAACTGATCTAAGCCAACCTTTGGTTTAAAATGAGTTTTATACACAAGATTATATACATTTGAATGTCGTTTATTATAGAGAAGGTGATCTATGACTTATACCGTTCTAAACCGAGTAATCCTATAAATTCCCTTCGCTGTACCAATGTTAAAGAAAGCTAATCTCCCAAGAACTTAATAAAACGGACATGGATCCGTCTTCCTTTACACTATAGAGTACTCGATTGTGATGTCGGAACATACAGTGCTCAATCTGTATGATCAACTCCAGTGAAAGCACTACAGTCGGATATCCGTAAGAGTTCTAAATACTTGTTATTAAAGAGCGTTAAAAAGACGTAGAGTCAAAGAGTACCGAACCTGTAAGCGCCTGAAGTACAACGCTTTAAAAAGTTCACTCTGTACGTTAAGACCTAGACAAACACACTGACATTGTATCGATAATTGTGGTCACAACCAAACGAACTCCAGAAATGTCAGCAGAATGTTCACAAAAATTGAACACAAATTAATCATAACACGAAATTGTGCTTAGTACAGTGCTTTCAGTAACTGAATCTTAACATCAATGAGAGTAATGACGAAAGAAAACTTGTTCATTCTAATGAAATCGTGAGTTTTATTCAACAATATTCATTATTAAACTTCATTATATGAGTGTTTTTGTATCACTTCACCTATTTTCTTAGGAATTACGAGCCTCCACTGCTCTCTAACTACATTTGCTAAGGCGCTAGCCTGTAATATGACAAAAGCCTGATAAATTTAAATTTTAAAAGAAAAAAAAAGATTCTGGATTCACTAAAAAAGAAATTGTATTGTTCTTTGAGGTTAATTTGAAAATGCAAATAACTCTATGCCTACATCTGCCACTCCCTTCAGTCTCACTTTCACGCCCTGATTCTAAACTCTTTTTTTTTTCTCACCACAAATAAAAAAGTAAACTTAGAGACAGCCTTTTGCTTTTCGTTTTTTTTTGCAAATAGACATCATGGATACGGGAGAAAAAGTAACATCTGTTCTCCCCACACCCCACTGAGAGCACCCTCGTAACTGCAACCCCCATCCGCTACAACGGAAATGAAATCTGAATGAAAGGGTCGAGCCAAAAAAAAAAAAATTAGAAAGAAGGCAGACAAGCATTTCCCGTAAGTCAATCAAAAGAAAATCCCGCTAATAAAAAAAAATACAGAAAACGGGGCAAAAAAAGAAAGGGTAAAAAAGAGAATTTAAGAAGCAAATGAAGGAGAAAAAAAACGCAATCAAGAAATCAAGAAGTGAAGCTTTAAGAGAATTAGAAAAGAAAGATTGAGAGTTGAAAGTTTTTATTTCTTCTTCGTCGTCGTCTTCTTCTTCTTCCTTCCTTCTGAAACGCGTAGAGACTTCTTCAATTAGAAAAGAACGTCGATTTGAATACAATTACAATGCAACCACGCCTGACATTCGTCGCACTGGATCCCTTCCTGTTAGAAAAAGATCTGATGCACATACTATTGGTTGACGTTTGAGCACTGCGCTTGATTGCGCTTTTCAATATCCAAGCGCGATGAAGTAGAAAAGAAAACTACTTTAGGAAAGAAAATAATCATCCTTCACCCCCTAACCTTTTCTCTCTTTCCCTCTCTAAGCCTAGCGCCTTATTCGCTATCGTCTCACAACTGTTCGTTACGCCAAAATAACAGGCTCTACTAAACCCTGTAACCCTTTCACGACAAATGAACAAAATACATTTTCTAAATCTGTTCGTCCCCTCACCCCAAAAAAATCAACTCTAAAATGATATTCAAGTTCAAATATATTTGTCATGAATTCTTCAACCCAAGATCTATAAGACGGAGACGGATTAAATTTGGAGTTCACTTCAACAAGTTTTGATTGCTAATAAACAGCTTTTTTCCTTCGTAATTGGTTGTAAGCTAAATAAACTTCACGCCTGAATTACCCATTACAATAAAATCCAATTTATTTAAAATGTTTTCTATTTTTCTCTCACTCTCGATGACGTCACGACTTTTAATATTAATACAAAGTACTTGAGAATGAAGCAATTAAGCCTACAAATATCGTAAAATGAAGAACTGATAGGACTTTAAACTTCGTGACCTTTTGACCTATGCATTATGCAAAGTTAGTGCAAACATATTTTAATCTCCAAATAAACTTCAAATAGGGAAATTAAGAGTAAAGTGGACATAGCGGACAAAGTGGCCATGGAGTATTTTCTTCCCTTACGTATGTTGCCATCTAACGGCACCCATCTAAATTACTTCAATACAATGCCTTAAATGAACCAGTAGCAGCAGAAGTGGCTATGACGACATTTGTCAAAGTCATTGAAATTTTTGTGTTATTTCGCGACATATGATCCAAGGTGAGCACTATTTATTGTTTAAAATATTTATACAGGAAGAAAATTAATATTTTCTAATAGTTGATCAATCAAACTATTTGTCATTAATTTTAATGGGTGTTAAAATTCTGTAGGACAAGTGTTGTTGCTGCAAATGTATCATAATTTAAAATGGTTGCTGAATGGGTAAAGCGGCCACTCACTTAAACCATAAATGCCAGTGTTATTACAGTTAAATTAACAAATATGTTACTATTAATATTACAACTATTCAATTGTTTAACGTGTAGAAAACACGGAATCAAATGAATCGTGAGTTTGATTCAATAATAATGAAATCACGATTTGTGTAAAGTAAACGCAACTTCCAGTGTTTGTGGAGCGGGAAGTATGTTTAGTCTGGCTTCCTGGAATTGTCCTTTCGTCAACAACACATACATTTCTAAAATAAAAAAAGGATTTCCCCTATACTTTGCTATTGTTGAAGAATTCTTAAAGAAGAAGAATCTATTGCCACTTAACCACCCTTATTAGGGTAAAATCAATATACTTTTTACTGTGAAAAATTCGTTCATTTCTTCAAGAAAATACGATCACAAAATACAGCCCCAGCCTTATTCAAGCTACCATTTCAACATTTTCCTCATGCGACTACGAGAAGCTAGGGCAAACCTCAATCAGCATAGGCAGTTGCTGGATGTGGTTCTCCGATCTTCAGAATGCGAAGCGAACACTCTACCTACCAAGCTACGGCAGCACAGTTAAAAAAACTTTGGCTTTGACAGGGAATCGAACTCCAGCCCTCCAGATAAGAAGTCCCATACGCTAAACAATACTCTATACACAGAATAAGCAAAAGGACAAGACAACATACATTCATTACTACTTCATATACTCAAAGAAATGTACGGGAATACGGGAAAGAAGACGTAAAATTTTAAAACAAAGTCGCTTGGTTGTAAATTTTAATTTTAAAATACCCTGTAAAAACAGAGAGAAAAAGAGTGCAAACGATGTGACGGTATATGTATATAAGGTGCCGTATGACGAAGAACGAACCCAGAAAAAAAAAGGGCAATAATAAAAAGTTGGAAACAAAAGAGGAAGCGCTAAGGACAAAGAAAGGATGTATAAAATATTCTACAACACCAGAATGGAGACCTCTAGCGGTCTCATGTGGAAACTTTTCCCTGGTATTACACAGACAACTTTCCCTTTCAGCTCTTTATATATTTTTTTTTTATTTTACTTTTTCTGTACATGCAGTACCGGGGGAAGAAAGAAAAAGAATAAAGAGGGCTGAAGAAACGAAAGAAAACTGAAAGTAGATGTAGAAGTAGATGAATAAGAATAGAGGAAAAAGAAAGTTACGCTCAATTCTCTTAAGTGCCTTACCTAACAGTATCTCGAATAGGGTGAAAAACTATTTCTTTTTTCTTTTTCTTTTTTTAAGGAAAAGTATTTCACACAAATTTTTGCATGTATTCAGCTGAAATAACAGTAGCACAAAAGAGAAAAATGAACAAACGGTAACTGACTTAATTTCCATACCTGCTTTTCTCTTCGTCTATATGGGCCTAACTAATGCTTCTTGGTACATATACATCAATATATGCACACACATGTTCTCCGCATTCTTAAAGAAATTCTCGACATACTTTAATACTTTGAACAGAAGAGAAAGAATATTAAAGACACACACACACAGAGTGGGGAAGGAAACCAAGAGAGAAAAACAGCGTTTCTCCTTCATATTTTGTAGTTTTTCTCTCTTGCACGTTACAAACCCGGTCTCATCAGCAAAGAACTCTGCAAAATAACCCTTTCGCTGTCACCTCATCAAATTCCAAACTTTCTGCATTTTAATTCCAAATAAAATCTATTTATTGAACAGGCTACGGCCTAGGTGCATCAGCATTCTCAGGGATGACATCCCTAGACGATCACACGCACAGGGCGGGGAAGGCAGCAGAAACCAGGGTCTTTATCTAGATACTTTACTGGTATTCGTCTGGCAAAACTAAGTAGTCAGTTAGCATGGCCGACACCGAGACTGCCGATTCCCACTCCGAATTTCGGGATTGGGTCATTTGAATTCAAAGATTTGTCATTATTGATCTGATGTGTGTGTACGTGTGTGTTCCTAGTCCTACTCTGCCTATTCTGCGCTTTCTTCTTCTACTGTTAACCCGTTCTCTTTTCATCATTGTCAGCATTCCATACCTCCTCCATCTGACAGCCTGCAATCGATTGAATGACATGCAGAAATCATGATAGTCCCGCTAGAAAATTGCAACGTTAATGACTAAAACTTTCCTACGGTGAACATATGCGGATTTCTGTGACTAACGTGTTGGATATTCTCTCTGTATGATCCAAAATAATCTGAACTCACTGTGTGCCACATAGGTGCCAAGATAGCTAAGTGATGAACGCAACTTGAACAGTGTGCGATGCTTCCCCACCGGTGTACTTTCCGTTATTATTAGACACAATGAGTTACGATGTTACTTAAATCCACAACACCCGCAGCTAATCATCTGTGTCTTACCTCTCCTCATAAGCATATACCTTCGCATTCTACTCGATAACCATGAGGAAATACCTTACCTCTTTTTCTACCCCACAATCAGTCGATTTCATATTTCATCAATCGCGCAGTAATACAGTAAAGACTAACGGGGCTCATAGTGTCTCTCATCAGTAAACCCGAGCCGCTACGGTTTTTGTGACGTGATCACACGTCACCTTTCATATATTATTATCTTTGGCTATCACATTAATTGTTGATTGCGATTAAAAATCCTAATGTACCTGAGTTTAGTAAATAACTAAATAGTGTCCCACATATCAAAATGACGTCCCAGGGATATCTGACGGATCTCCTGGCAGGATATCGGGACGTCCGTAGGACGTCCTGTTTAAGACCCGTTTACATCCATGGGACGTATAGTTATAATTAATCCTTCGTATAACTATACGAAAGCATAACCTTCGTATAGTTATAATTAATTAAATAATAATAATAGTAAGGTCGATTTAATTTACAGAAATTCCAGGTAGGTAATCCCGCACGGCTTTCCGGGGGACATCCAGGGGACCTCCATACGGGATGAACTGTTTGTATTGCCCACAGAGTTATCCCACGGACGTCCTTAGGACATAGCTATGGGAGCAGGACCATTCTGACGGTAATGGGATCCAAATGGGACGTCCCAGGGATGTACTCTGCTATGTGGGGTAATTCCTGAAACTGTCAGTTCATCGCTATGCTAAATCTTACCATTATTCAAAACGCCTCTCCCCAAAACAGGGCGTAACCCTCTAAGTGAGTAAAAGCTATTGCCAAACCATAGCTATTTGTTCGAAAAGAAAAACGTACAAGATTTGAATTAAATTCATTTCTACTATCTTTGTCTTATGATGGATATATGGTTTGTAACCAACCTCGGTAGTCGTAGTTACTAAAATTTCCCATAAAAAATGAAGTTTACCAAAGTTTTTTTTAATGCTTTGTAAATGTAGATTATCTTACTAAATTATTTGGTTTTGAGATCTGTCTTAATAATAACAAATAATAATAATCGTAATGTTTAAGACGGTTATACTATTTAGGAAACCATTTGACATTGAATTGCGTAGGAGTAGCATACAAAATGGGGTAACACAACACAAACACCTACTTCACCACTCTATATAAATCCATTCATCTTCATTACTTAGCAGTTTTCTTTTGCTGTTCAGCTTCAACAGAACGAAGCAGAAACTCAAAGATAGATAAGAAACAGAAAAAAGAAGAAAAAGAAAAAAGCTACTAGCAATCAGGAAGCTAGTCGAAGAAAGGGGAAAAAATGAAGGCGCAGGAAAAAAAATTAGAACTCTAGCGAACACATGAACCGAAAGTTTTCTCTGACAGTTGATCTACTAATGCACAGAAAAGTAGGTTAGCTCCTCATTTTCTTGTCACCAGGACTCGATTTATGGACTATTATTCTTCTTTTCATGCTTCCCCTGCCCTAGCTGCAGGCCCGCATAACTTTCGTGCCTCAACTATTGCATTTTTTAAAGGATATAAGAAAAAGAATAATTGTGATGTATTGTTAGGTGTTCTTTCTCTTTTCTCTTATTTTCTTGTGCTCTTTTATTGGGGTAATTTCTTCTCGTAGTGGTACATTTTCATCTTTAAACATATGCTCTTTTCTTCTTAGAAAAAATATCTTTTCTGCATGCTTTCTTTTTGCACTTTTACAATACCCCTCTCTCTCTTTTTTTCTTTCTTAACGTATCTCAGCGTCCTTAACAAAAGCAGCACAATGTTAATAAATGTTTGGTGGTGATTTCTTAACGAATTTCAGTCCTCTAACAACCCTTAATATATTTCAGGGTCCTTAACAACCCTTAACATATTTCAGTGTCCTTAACAAAAACAACATAATGTTCGTGAATGTTTCATGGTGATTCCTTATCCAATTTCAGTGTTCTTTAACAAAAGCAACTTAACGAACATGAATGTTTAGTGGTGAATGAAAACCAGCAGTATGGTAATTCTAGCCATTACAAGTAACAAGAGTTTACCCAAATAATCCACCAACAGATTGGACGCATCGTAAACAAATATGTTAAAACTTCGTTGATATTTTTCATCAATGATTCAACCAAAAATAGTCCAAATTTCATTTGAAGACGATCTAGGTCCAAATTCTTCCTGGACTTGTTACATTCAAAAAAGGCTAACTAACACGTCTGTTATACCATACGCATTTGGCCTGAAGATCTACTTTAGACTATTGTGTTTACTTTATCAAAGAAGTGAAACGCCCCGAAAATGGCCAGATTATATAGTTTTATCGGTCACGTTAAGAAGGTTAAGACAAGGTTTATGATAAGATGGACAAAGCAGAAATGAGGAAATATGGGTGAATGAATATCAGTTTAGTTTTGGGAAGGATATCTCAGACAAGAGATGAATCGGGTATTTCAGAGTGATAGTGATATGTATATTTGTTTTCTTGGCTAGGAGAATGCACACGATCCGGTTATTTGGAGTATAATGATGAAGGTTTTGCAAAAAACTGAAAAGTTAGAAGAGAATAAAAGCGTTGTGCACAAGACAAAAAGAGGTAACAAGAGTAGGCGATGATGAAAAGCAAGAGATGAGCATAGGAAGAAGTGAAGTATGGATATCTATGACTAAGAGAGCTTTTCAGAAAGTGAAAAGATTGATGACAGCAAAAACGATACTAATTCTGCTGAGAAAGAGATTTGCTAGACAATTTACGAGGAGTGTATGTTATAAATGGCAGCGAAACAAGGACAATTAAAAAGAAAGAACACAGATACGTAGAAAGCTTTGATATGAGGCTGTGGAGATAAATA
Organism: Lepisma saccharinum; assembly: GCA_022664845.1. Classification (NCBI taxonomy): domain Eukaryota; kingdom Metazoa; phylum Arthropoda; class Insecta; order Zygentoma; family Lepismatidae; genus Lepisma; species Lepisma saccharinum. The sequence continues at coordinate 28,435 of JAGDQP010002482.1, forward strand.
ATTAACGTAAAATTAACTGATATAGAGAAAAAAATAAAAAAATATTGATGAGAATAGAAGGAAAAGAAAATTGATAACAGAAATAAAAGAAGAAACTACGAAGAAGAACCATAAATAGAAAAGTGAAACGAAAGTTAGGAAGATGAGACAGAAAGGTTGGAGTGCTTGAAGTCGCTAAAAACAGAAGAAGCTATAGTCAGATGAAGGAAGATGAACAGAATCGAGAGAAAATGAAATAGTTTGAACTCTGTTGTAAAACAGATTACAACAAGAAGATAAAATTACAATATGAAGCACCACTCCAGTATTTTCACAAGCATATATTGCCTTGCTTCCATAGTTTGTTAATGTTAATAACTTATTCAAGGCTAAACAATTCTGTGCTTCCAAAAAGCCAGTCCTACCCTTTCTGCAGCACATCTGGCATCGACGATGGCCATCTCTTTCGTAGCTCTTAAAAATCTCTTCACTTTTCCTTTCTCTTTTCTGCGCCACTCCCTACATCCTCTCACTTTTACGTTCACCGCCTCTCGTTCTCTTTCACTTTCCCCATTGGTTCCGTTCTGCACTTCACTGTTGAATAGGCTTATTTTTTGTTTTCTTTTCGCTTACCTCTTTCTCTCATCTTCTTTTGCTCTTTCCAGAATTCCTTGCTTATGTTTAGATCCTTCGTTCCAGATTGTAACCCTATACTCCACATTCTTTCTCTCCCTTTAACGCTTTTCATTTCTTACCACTATTCTGCTTTATTGTTCTAGAGTTTCTTCTCAAGTGATTTCATGCTTCGTTTCTTGGCAAAGTGTGTCCTCCACTCTCTTCTGTTCTGCACACCATATCGCAAGCTCCGCACTTAATGTTACATATTTCTCTTTTCTGCTTGTCTCTCTTTGTTCCCCCTTTTCCTCTTGCTAACTCAAGATCCTTCCTTCTGCTCTTCCTCTAAGTTCTTGCATATTCTCTCCTCAACAATCTTATATTATTTCAGCTGCTTCATCCATACTCCGTATTTTCAAAGTATCTTTTGCTTTCTTCTTTCTCTGCTGTTAGTTTGCTCTCATATTTGTCGTACTTTTCTTGTTTGTCTCTTTCGTTGTATCTATTTTCTTCCAGCTGCTCTGTTTTTACATTTGCTTTTATGCTACTGTTATTGCTTTTTATATCACCTCCTCCTGAATGATATTCATCTTCGTTGCTGAGTCCACGTCATTTCTTAATGAAGTGAGTTGTGTCATGGCATAGGTGAAGAGTCGGCAAACCATCGATCGCGAGCTGCCGGTAGATCACGTAAGGTTAACTTTAGTGTCTGGCAAGCTAGTAGAATTTATCGAACAACTTTCAGTCTATCTTTGGTAGCTCACCACATACTTCCATATTTGGAAAGTGGCTCTTTTGTCGGGAAGTTTGAAGACCACTGAAGTGCTCTTTCAATGAACGGACCTTTTGTGTCTGTGTGACTTACTAGCTTCTCTCACTTCGACTTTTTCTAAACAAAGTTGAATATATTTTGAGATAAGATCCTTTCACAGCTTCCGTCACAAGACCCACATGTTAATTTCAATCCTCATTGGTAATCACGAAAAGTGAAAAATCAAATCATCCATAAAGTAAGCTTCTGAAGACTTGTCTTCAAGTATCCTCCAACTTACCAAAGACCAACAAAAGAAGGCTGTGGTCGGTGGTCGTGATTTCTCCTCATTGACTACCAAATTGCGATGTGGTCATTAAAGCGTCAATTCAAAAGGAATGATGTGTTAATTACAAACCATATCTTCCTCTTTAACGTGCCTAATCATCAAAAGTTAGAAGAGCAGAATCCACACGACACAAATTCTCCTAAAGAACTTTACTTCGTGGACGCACAGCATAGTTGTATGTTGGTGTGGGAGGTGAAGGAGACAAAACTTAGTTTAAATCTCGTCCACGAAAAAAAAAATGTTGAGCGCTAGTGCTGTGGAGACAGTCTGTGGTGAAAACTGTGCAGACCGACTGTTGAGAGAGAACAAAACGGAAGGAACACCAAGGGTAGGTGGGTAGTCGAAAAGCATGATGGGAAGGGATGCTAAATAGGGTTTTGAAAAGTGAATGGTCCCACTTTACTTCTTCAAACAGGGAGGATTTTAGGGGAAGCAGGGTACACAAACTGTTGTATCTTCTCTAACTCTTGTTCTCTTAACTTTGTGGTTGGGGGTTTGCTTCTCGGAAGGACCAGAGATTGCAAGCGTAAGGCGGGTAAAAAGACGAGGTGAGCACTTGGTGGTGGAAAGAGGGATTTTGCTGCAGACAAGGCTCCAGTTTTCCACCCTTAACACAAAAAAGAATGCAAGGGATTTTTGCCTCCCTTCTCTCCACCGTCCTCTGCGTGCTAGGAAAATCTGTTTTGCTAGCTTCTGCTACTTGGGTGAAAGTCTAAAACACACTCAGTGCTCTCTTCTCTTTCTCTCTCTCTCTCTTTCTCGCAGTAACCCAAAGTCCAACAACAAATACATACCCCAGCCACAAAAGCGACGGAACAAGTTTTTGTTACCGATTATCTCTCTCCAGCTCTTTACTTGTTTCGACAGACAATGGTTAACAAAAAGCAGAGACCATTTCTAAAGTAAAACAAGGTTGCAAGTACTATTTAAAATGTACGGAATTCACAAATAAGTTAGAAATCTACGACTGACATTAAATTTTTAGTTATTTACACAAAACTCATCCACTACCTTTGCTGAAATTAACATTCCACGTCGTATACCTATATTAAATATATGGATGCTGGAGGATCTCAATTCTATATATAAAAAAAAGGATAAAACTGATAGTGATGATGATGACGATAGTTGTTCTGCCACGTGTCAGGCCGAAGATCGCTGGACAAAGTAAACTGATGCTAGTTTGTAATTGCCTTCCATCGGATGAAGATTACCTCCTGAGGACTGGAGCTACAATTTAAAGTTCGACTTTTGTGTCCTTAACAGTTATCGAATCCGATACTCCTTGATTACAACAGTGTTGTTGTTGATGATGATGGTGATGATGATGAGTATTCAGCCTCGGGGGTAGATTTGTGAAACAAAACCTCTGCGCAAGATTAATCGATTGTGGTTTCCCATACTATCTACCGTCCAACATTTGGAACACGAGATCTACAATTTTAAGATGACTCCGAACTAGTTGTCCCTAGTATCGGACATCGAATCTCTAACCCATGGATTTCACAACGAGGTCATAGAGATACTTCAGGTTTCACCGTTGACAGTGTTGCCAATCATTTTTTTTTAAATTAAATACTTACTACTTCCATTCAGTTCGACGTATCAGCACCAAGATTTGAGTATACATAGTCGACACAATTGAAACATACTGTGGTTGTTCCCTGTACCCAAGTATCCAGTTGTCAGCAATGCCACCTTATTTTAAAATTCAATTTTTTCAAATGGCCCCTATACTGTTACGTGCCGATAATACTTATTATAGTTTCAAAAAAGGGCGGGGGGAGCCGCGGGACGTGGCTACGTTATGATACGCTTTAAAATAATACTTCTCAGAGCACTATTGCAACCGACTCGTTAGAAGAAACCTACATGTAGTTGCTTGTTTACAAGAGGATTAATTATGACACTCTTTTCAAATATGCATGAAACATAAAGTGTTTTTGGTTCACTGTTTCTATCTGTATATATTTTTACATCAGGGGGCGAGCCTTGGAGTTCGGAGCATGACGGAGCAATGCCCAGTGTTTTTATAGTGAAACACAATGTACTAGTGGGGTCGTGGTGGTTCAATTGGCAAAGCGCTCACCTTTGTCGCTAGCGGTCGTCGGATCGATCCCTGGTCATGTGAAGGACAAACATCGTGGGTTTTCTCGAGGTTCTCCCGTTTCCTCTCACTTTCTTCATTTCACCAATTCATCTCATCATCCACCCAGCCTGAGCCAAAGTTTCCTAAAGGACTTAAAAATTAAATTCAAATTAAAAAATAATGTACTAGTAAACGCAAACATATACAGTATCTCTGCCCTTGAATAGAAGCAGGTTATTTCCCGGAATGTTGAGCTAAAGATAATTGATTTTTGCGGACGGTAATTATGATCAAAAATAGATACCTTCCTTGAATAATACCGTAATTAGAAATTAACGTATTGTATTTACGGGATGAGAGCATATTTCGGTAAGAATTCATAGTTTTTCAGTTTATAATAAAGATGTCTTCGAAGTTGTATTATCTCTAGGAACTTAAACTCTTCCTATAATTCAAAATATTTCTTCAGCGCCGTGGAGGTTTATTAGTATGTTAATACAAAACATACCAAATAACTCCAGTCCAAAGGTCTTTTGTTAATTCCTTATGTTTGTCAGGGTGAATATATAGGAAGTATACCAATGTGGCAGTGAATGCATTTATAAAATAATCCCATTATTTGCCTCGTACGTCTGCAGCCTACAGGGAAACAAAACAAAGTAAATTGGGACGAATATATGAAAGCTTAACTCCAATCCTGCTTATTACATTGATATTATCTGCAGTGTACAGCATGAAATCACTTGCTTTGTGAAAAAAAACGACGTTTCGAAAAAAGAACTTAAAAACATGAAAAAAAACTTCACAGAAAAAATACTGTTTTTTTTACAACACTAGACCTACCACATTCGAAAGCAAACTAACAATGTGTTTGCAATAAAACTCGGATATATTCAAATTTAGTGTTATAGCTAACCAATTCCTGACATGTATAATGATCCCAGTACTAAGAATGTCCTCTTGAAATTCTTCAAAAAATTAAGTTCTCTCCACTCAATTTTCAAAAACTCTTATTTATTTATTTTTTTTAAAATCTGGAAATATAAAAGTTTCTAGAGCCTAAAATCTGAAAAGAACCCCACCAATCGCAGTAGTTTCATGCCTCCGTTACAACAATAACAACAACAAAAGTAATCGAAAATTTCACAAAAGGTATTTTCTCGCAGTATTGTTCGACTTTGTCAGACCACAATCCTCCCGTCTGATGTTCGATTACCGAAGAACTTCCAACAAAGAGAAAGACAGAGAGAGAGTTAGTGGTTGCTTGAGAAACAACTGAAACAAAATCCTCTTTCTCGACAGAGAAAATTTTACATCTCCCTTCTCTTTCGACTCCGGAGCTATGCTGGTAAGAAGCCATCCTTGTCCTTACTATAAGGATAAAGAACCAAACTAAATCCAAGAACTGTTACTGAATTCTTAACATTTATATCGTTTCTAAAGACCCATTGTGGTCGTTCTGTTTCATTTTTTGTATTAATTTAATATATACTTTACATATCAGTATATTTATTTACACTATAAGTCCGAAAAATTATTGGAATACTAAAACAAGGAATTGCAATTCTCTATTAGTTTCTGGAAGGTCATAGCAAGGTTTCTGTAAGCCGTTCAGGAAGTTCTCTTTTTGTACAACACTGTCTCTTCTGATCAGTTCCTGGAAGAAGATTCCTGGATTTTTCGTGATCGCTCCCAGGCCTTTTCGATTGCTAAACCAACGCTCTACCACTAAACCACGCTTATTCGGTATGGCAGTAGTGTTGTCTCAGTTATGATTTTGAATCTAGTGATTTAGTTCCCTAAAAGACGAAATATTCCCGTGATTTCTTTAAACTGCGACAGTCCGGTGATTTTGACATCCTAGTAAATGATGTTCTCTTTGTGATTTCTTTTAATTGCGACAGTCCGGTGATTTTGACATCCTAGTAAGTGAGTTTCTCCTGTGATTTCTTTTAATTGCGACAGTCCAGTAATTTAACCTAGTAAAAGAAGAAGTTTTCCAGTGAATGCTTTGAAATGTGACAGTCCAGTAATTTGACATCCTAGTAAATGAATTTTTCCCGTTGTTTCTTTAAACTGCGACAGTCCGGTGATTTTGACATCCTAGTAAATGATGTTCTCCTGTTATTTCTTTTAACTGCGACAGTCCAGTAATTTGGCCTAGTAAAAGAAGTTTTCCCGTGAATGCTTTGAAATGTGACAGTCCAGTAATTTGGCATCCTAGTAAATGGAAGTTTTCCCGTGATTTCTTTGAACTGCGACCGTCCAGTGATTTGAGTTCTAGTAAGTAAAATTTTTTTGCGGAATTTTCTTGAATTGCGACAGTACAGTGAGTGACCTTAGCATTTTAGTAAATGAAGTTTTCCGGTGATTTCTTTGAATTGTGACAGGTACAATGGCGTATTTAGAGTCCAGGATGGTTCTATTCCCATTAATTTCCTCCAAAGAGAAAACAAAAGTTCATAATGAGACGGGCTGAAGTCTCGAATTCCCACTGCAAATGCATGGAAATAATTAAAGTTTCGATAAATTTTCCCCTAGTCTCTGAAAAGAGACAAAAAAAAACCTTTTGTTTGGTATTATTCAAGCATGTGTACAAATCTGTATGCATAGACTGAAAATTAAGTGAGATTTCGCTGCCAGTCATCTTGAGTTCCTTCCGTTATATACATACATCTGAAATATATCTGTGTGTGTGTATGTGTGCATGTGTGTATGTGAGAGAGAGAGAGAGAGATAAGGGGGAGGGGAAGTGAGTGAATTAACGATTTTAGTCGCAAAGGAAGCAATGTTAGTAACGCCGAAGGCAGAAAAAAATGGAATAAATTAATGGCTGACATAGGAGTTACACAACCAGACTGAAAAGAGAGCGAGCTAGAGAGAGAGAAAGAGAGAGAGAGTTAGATAGACGATCAATCAATTCTCCTACAATATTCAACTGTAATTTGTTTCGAGACCGGAATTCAAATTCCATCACCATTAATTAATAAACGGTACCCGCCTATTTAGCCAATAACTTCCACCTAATTACCCAACTCAATTAGTTTGCTATATATATATTTTTTTTCCTACTCGTCCTACTGAAATATTTGTCAGTTCTCAGTGAGTGAATGCGAAAGAGAGAGAGAGAGATAGAGACAGAGAGAAGGTATCATATATGTTGACTTTTATTTTCCTTGTTATATTTCATATTTTGAACTATTTAATATGGAAAACGTATAACAATAATAACGAAATAAACAAAAAAGAAAAAAAGAAAACAGAAATATCATTTCAATAATTTAAATTTCGTTAACAGTTCTGGTGGGGAGGGGGTAACGGACACAATTCTGCTTAACTAGCTGTAAATGGTGAAACACGTGGCCAAATTACTAGTAATTCTCATTATCCAGATATGATCAATATTCATTTCTTCCATCTAATGTGTGTATATCATGTTAAAATTTTAAGCTATTTTCTTGGATTCACGCAACCCCGTCCACTGGTGGCATGGAAATTTTCAGTAAAATTACTGATGAAATTGAGAAGTTTTCCATATTCCAAGAATATCTAATAAACAAAGAATTTTCATAAATTTCTCCATATTTTTTGTCTTTTAATTTCCTAAGGATTCACTGGAGAATAGTTCTGAGTGAATCGATTTTTTTTAAAAATAGATAATTGAGATGAGCGAGCAACAGCGATTATTTTTTTTCGAAACGAAATTCCTCCAAGGTTTCTGGACCGATGACAACCAATTTTCACACTGTGTTAGTGCTTGTGTTGAAGAAGTTCTATAAGGTCTGAGATTTGCAAAAGCTTGTGTGGTTTTAATGGTAACGGTACTTTTAAGGGTCAATTCTACAGTCGACCCCTAAACTTCTAGTTAGCGCTACGTTGAGGCAAAGTCTGATTTTGGCCAATGAGAATAGGCAAAAGGAGAGTTGGCCTCAACCTTAGCGCTGACTAGAAGTTTAGCGGTCGATTGTAGAACTGACCCTATGAAAAAACACATTATTACGCGTTTCGTTAGAATGGCTCGACCTATTCCATCTAAAATTGCTATTCTGATAGAGTGGACAAGTCTATAAATGAAACTTCTTGACAATATTAACTAACTAACTAACTAACTCTATGGCTTATGGAACTCGCAAGTTCATCGCCGCAGTAACAAACGTTCGCCATTGGATTCTATCCTGGGCAGTATCAAGCCAGTTTTCATCACGAACACCTACTTCTCGAAGATCTCTTCTAATATTGTCCTCCCAACGACGTCTAGGTCTTCCCAATGGCATCTTTCCATCATATTAAGGAAAGTAATTTGTACGGTAAGACACAAAAAAGGGTGCAGGAGAAGAAATAATGGAGAGGGTTAAATTTGCCCTGAAGAGTCCGCCCCTTTCGGCAGAATACTACAGAAGAGTCTTACTACAAAGTTTTAGGAAGTAAATGCAAATAGGTTAAAAAATTTGTGGTTGCATACCTCCTAGTAATTTACGACAAAAAAAGCAATTGAAGTTCCTGTTTAAGGTTACTGTAGACCAACGATCTCTACCGCTAGATGGCAGTACTACCTCAGTGTGTCTCTGATGTGATTTTTTCGTTGCACGAAATAGCAATGGTGCTTCTATAAATTCAAGCCAGAAAGAGTTTAAACTGTCAGAATTAGCTTCTGAGTTTTCTCATTTGCTCCTCTTGCGCCAGTTCTCCTCTTCTTTTTGAATTCTGTTCGTCTATATCTTACGATCACTTAGTTGTTGAGTTTGCAACACGTGTACAGTAGGTCAACATGCCCCGGATTCACTCTACTTTTACACGCTTTATATTAACTTGCTCTGTAATCATCTATTATTTTTCTATTGTATGTGCTGTTGTTATCTCTTCTTCAATTTGTTGTGAGTTATTTTCTGATTAATGCAATTTTTTCCACTGGTTTAGTACATTAAAATTTACTTTCACAGTTGTATAACAAAACATTAATTCATATAAGAGTTAAGGTTTTGTCTCTATTTTTCTGAATTGAATACAGGTATTACATGATTTTTCATTATTAGAGCTCTATAAGGTTCCTTTAGTCATTTATAATTCAGAATTTCATTTTTGTTTAAGTGTCTACGTAAAATATAACCTATAATTTAGAAAAAAATCAACAATAGAAAAAAAAATCAGAATTTTGATTAGCAACGAAGGTGAAAGTTGTGAGTGAAAATATGAACAGAAACAATCTAGTTTGCTTTATTTTCAAGTGCAATGACCACGCTGAAACTCAGACCAAATATTATTAAACATTTCCTGTTTGATTTTCTCTTTAACATGTTTTTGTATTGTTGTTTCTTGTTTATTTTTCACTCACAAATGTATTTTGATTGTTTTACCGCTTCTGTTGTTATTGTTGTTGTTACTCCTACTGCCCCTGCTTTTGTTTGTGTTGTTTTTATTTTGTGTGAATCTTTGATTTTCTTTGCTTGTTTTTACGTGATTTTTTCCGCTTTTTTTTGTTTTGTTTTGTTTTATGCTGTCGTTGTTATATCTGTGCTTTTTTTTGTGTGTAAACTTAATTCTAGTTTCCGGTATTGATGAGGTTAAAACTTGCTCTAATCAATCCCAAAATGAACAAAGTTTCACATAAAATAAACAAAATGAACAAAGGCAAAAAGAGGGACGAATTGCCTCCCACATCTTATTCACATCAATTTCATTATTATTGCTAATGTTATCTTTATTATTGCTCGACTAAGAAATCTCAGATTTTGAGTTTGTAATCTGCCTTGATGCTCAGATTATCTAATATTTTCTTTTTATACTTCGAATTTTCAGTGGTTTTCTTTCTTTGCTTTCACTGTTCGCGATGTTCGTCACTTTTGTGATCACGAACTGATGATCTGTGTCACCTTCCGTCCTTCTGTAAGCCCTAACGTCCATTATGTTGATATGTCTTCCTCTATTTGCTAATACGTGATCGATCTGGTCGTGTCTTGCTATCCGGAAATATCTATGAATATATTCGAAAATGTTTTGCTTAAAATTTGTATGATTGTCTGCTATCACAAAAGTAAAATATATTAATTTTCACATACAGTAACTTCTTTTGGCAATGCGGTAAGCACAATTTAATGAGAATAAAAGTAATTATTAGGTTGACAATAGTTCTAAAATTATTTTTTTTGTGAAGGGGAGGATCTTGTAAGTGTAGCAAAATATCCAAGTGTAATCAAGTTCGAACTAATAAAACGGTGTTATAAAAATCTCATATTATTCTGATCACTCAAGTATCTCTACTCGTAGCCATATCCAGATACAAGAGGGGGAGAAAAATAAAGGGCAGTTTAGATTGCGTGCCTAGAATCACTCTACCGAAGGCTCTTGTCCTGAAGACAAAGCTTTTGGTTTTAGATGAGCTTCCACAAACAGATATATAATTACACTTTCTACATTATTAATGATCACTAGCTGACTTCGAGTGAGAAAAACAAAAAAAGAAATGCATATACATAACGGTAAAGATCATCTTTCAAATTAGCGCTACCCTGGCTAGCACTACATGAATTGCAAAGTTCACATTTACAAAGACGAACTGGACTACCATTTTTTTTCTTACTACTACCACAATTACATGAGTGCAAGAAATTACCGTATGCCATGACTTACTAACCACATTTCCCGCAGTTCCTTATCTAAGGAACTCCTCCCTTTCATCCTTCTTTTTTCCCTCTTTCGCTGAGAGTCATCAACGTTCTGTTTACCCCTCCCATCTACCTACTTCCTCCTTACCACCAGAGCATTCCCATTTGGAAACCGTAAAGGTGATGTTAGTGGCTATAAATACTCAGAAAATGACCCTTATTCCCCCGCTCCTCCAGATCCCCCCTATTCGCCTCAGGCGCACACACAAACTACTGTGGGCTACTACTATCCTATCCACAAAGGTTCGAAGTGACAAAGGCAAAAAACGAGAACGAAAACAAAGAAAAAAAGAGTCGTAATTAAGGTAGTTGTTCCCCAGAAAGTTTTGTCAACAGATGGCTCTGTCAAAAAAATATTTATACAGTAGCGAAGAGCAATAATAATAGTAGAAATAACAAAGCAGCTATTTTTTAGGAGTGGTGGGTGCTATTTTCAAGTGGTAATGAGGTCACGTGGCTGCTTTGAGGGGGTAAAGGGTGTGCGTGCGGGTGGGTGGGTGAAGGGGATGGGGAGAAACAGAACGAGAGATAAGATGAAGAATGATTTGGGAGGGAAACAGTCATAAAAACCAGAAGTTGGTCTTTAACTGAATCGTTATCAGGAATTTATCAGCATGTCGCATCGTGCAAATGGAAGTGGGTTGTATAACTCCAAGCATCAACTCTAGTATCTGCAAGTCCTTTTTTCTTCTAGCTCATGGCGGATAGCTGCTATTTACAAAACCTCTTTTCCTTCCCCCTCTCTCTCCGTGTGTGGCGGCTTTGGAGAAAGTAAAAACATACAGAGAGAAGGTGTTACGAGAAGAGACGGAGTCAGGACGAAGGAGATAAGAGCACTATGGTTTAAAACGCATCTCCTGCAGAGAGAAACAGAGAAGATCACACACACACACACTCAAAGTTCACGTACTGAGAAAAAAATCCCTTCTGGTAGCCAGTCCACTTAACCCACCTATGTTACTATCCAACTCATTTATTCCCCTGTATATCCCGCACCAATTCATGTACTTTATAAGAGGAAAACCTGCAGGTGGTCGTACTGTTAAAGTCTTGCGTGTTGAGGGCCGTTACAGCAGGATAACTTTCCATAAGCACGCGATCATCATCGTCCATATGTGTTTGTTTATCCCCCATTTTTTCTTTCAAAAATTAAATGACTACCAGAAATCACACACACACACATATATCACTAAGTGTATAGATATATGTGATTGCACGTATGTACACATGCGTATAAATACAACAGATCTATATCTGTATGTAAGCTCACACACTTATCCTTCGTGTGTTCAGTACTTACCGAAACACATCAGATAATACAACTATCTAGAAAATGTCAGTAAGCTGAAATATGGTAGAACTGAAACAACGAGTTAAAATTAAACTTCCGTTGCTCTATGAGTAATATATTGTACATACATACATAGAGGGTGTTTTGAAAACAGTAATCAAAAAAGTTACAGGATGTAACAAGAAAGCTCGAAGAGACTTGACACTGTGGATTAGCAAATGATTAAGTCAAAAATATTTTGAAATACATTTAAGGCGATTTTTGAAGTTGATCAAATAAATCCATAACATATGCCCCACCAAAAATTAAATAAGTGAATAAAAAAAAAAAGGCTGGTGTTCACGGATTGGAAGAAATTATTAACATTTCAACAAAAGACCATTTTAGAAACACATTCTCATATTCTAAAAGGGCTGATTTGTGACCAATTTGGTAGATACGTATACTTTACATATCGTAATCATCTCTGAGGGCAGAACTTTTTAAGTTGAATGAAACTAACTCAAGAACGTAGGTACTGTCCTTACCTGTTAAACTTCGATAAACTTTTTTTTTTTTTGTACGGACCATTTGAGTAACTATTGACTTCAGCCCAACTCGAGTGTAAGGGCGCTATTACACTACTGAGCTTGCTGATCAGCTTGCTCGACGAGCTTTCTATTACACTGTCGAGTAAGCTCGGGCGAGCACGTTGATCAGCAAGCTCGACAGTATAATACCGCCCTAATGCTCTTAAAACACCAAAGCACAATGTCTCAATGGGATTCGAAGCTACAATGGAACAGCGCCCTAGTCCACATGATCATCTCTTTGTATGTAACATCCAGTAATTGCAAATTTTTGCTTGACCCTTACATTAGTTCAATCAGTCTATCATTTTACCATAAGCGCGTAATCAAGGGGTTCCGATTTCGATTTCCGGTGGGGGCATAAGTGGTTCGGAACCCACCTTAAAATGTAGATCCCGTCCTTATAGTACGTCATCTTCATCCGATGGAAGACAATGGCAAACTTCCATCATTTCACCATGCCGATTATCACTATGTCACTTGTAAATCGGGCTTAGTCTTGTAAACGATTAGACAATAAATCAAATAAATCAATGAAATCGCTATGTTGCCATTATTATTATTATTGATTTATTTGTCAATGAACAAACCCAGATTAATTTCTTAGAATTAACTATGTAATAACCATTTCAAAGAACGAGTAGATGAAGTTATTTACATTTTTTTGTGTATTACATGTATGTGAAATTTAATAACAGTATTAATACTTTTACTGTGTCTAATGTGATAATTTTATTGTATATAATAATTGAAACAGTGCTGCACTACAGCGTCAATGACTGGTGTGAAGAATTATTATTGTGGTTTACTTTGATTTTGTTGATAAGTATACAGGTAATAATTTTTAATGTGTTCATTGTGTTGAAATTTTTATGTATTCCTTCCAAACGTATTGTTAATGTAATATTGTGAGTCCGCGACAGAAATCATCAGACCACGAAGATTAAGTAGCAGAAAAATAGATCACACGATTAATATCTAATAAGGTTAAAATGCTTGAGGTTTACATAAGAGTTTAATCCTCGACGTATCATTATTTCATCCAGGTTTTTCAGTCAATACTATAGAAAAGCAAAATTTTAAGGTGACCTTTTTCACTTCTTGAGTCAATAAGGTTGTCAATAAACAGAGCCTAGAGAATTCCAGAATTTGTTTCACCCACAATAATAATAATAAACTGCATAGGCACTTCGACCACGGCGGCTATTTACAATTCAGACGAGTTCTTCTACTACTGTGTTTAAGAAAGTTTTTCCGCCATTTTTCCCTCCTAAATAGCAGGACGTGGAGTCTCATTTTTGTCCGTCTATTTATTAATAAACAACAGGCATTGTCATTAACATTTACGCTTAACCATCATGGGCTGGTGCTTACGAATGCGGATTTCAGATCAACAATGTGTTTTCGAGCCTTGCTATCGCCGGTCATATGGATTTGAGTTTTTTTCCCACAGTATCTCTTAGTTTCACTAAGCAAATACTGGCAGATACTAATGTAAAAGACTCTGGTCACTAATTTCTCTTCCCTGCTCTCAGAAAACTGCTCGCTGAGATACATCACTCCTTAGCCATGGTATATATATAAGCTTAAGCCGTAACTGTTTGTCTGGTTCATAAATGTAAGCTAAGTGAAAACTAAGTTTTCGATACGGAAATGGTAGAAACTGTCTCGGCCTCAGTACAAAGCCAAAACTATATTTCCAGTTCTGCACACCTGCATAATCTCCCTCTCTCTCTCTCTCTCTCTCTCTCTCTCTCTCTCTCTCTCTCTCTC
>JAGDQP010002482.1:49832-75492 GCA_022664845.1 Lepisma saccharinum
ATATATATATATATATATCATTAGATTTTTGGCATTTATTATTATTATTATTAATAATAATAATAATAATAATAATAATAATAATAATAATAATAACAATAATAATAATAATAATTTGTGCAGGTTCCGAAGAGCACCGAGTTCGATTCATATAATAATTTTGTGATTCCCAAAATGGATGGCGACAGCCCGAAACAGACCAATTTTGAATAAAAAGAATCAGCGGATTCTTAAATTTTGTATCTGGGCTCTAAAAGGGCTCTAAATTCAGTCCAAAACAGCTTTATTTTCTTAAAATCTTTAGATTTGTTTATTACTATCACTGTACTCAAGGATGACGAGTAATCTGCCCCGAGATAGTTTATTTTTTTGAAGGTGTTTGATCAAGTTAAAGCGATGGTGGTTTATTATTTCCTTTCATTGGTTGTTAATGTCTCACCTTCAGTTTTGATTACAAACCACTATATCGTTTAATAAGTCCCCACCGGGAATACATTCAGAGACACCATGAGTGCAAAGCGACGACGCGACCCTTTGAGTACTAGTGACAGATAGAAATAGCAGACATTCAGGAACTTATGAAAATGAAAAATTAGTGGAATTTGAATTTTCATTTAAAGTCTTTTGGTAGTATCTTTGGCTCAGGCCGCGATGGGTTAGGTCCGGAAGAATCGGCCGGGCCTTTCTTAAGGTACTATCCCGGTATTCACCTGGTGAAACTGAGTAAAGTCCTGGAAAACCTCAGTCAGGATAGTCGGCTGTGAGGGAAAAATGAGTCAATCTAACACAGGTAACTTCTTGGTATGTAAGAAGTATCTCTCGCCTATGGGGCGTGGACGGTCAATCAAATAACTGTTGTAATCAATCGTCTAAACAAAAAAAAATTAAAACTTTCCCTAATTCAGGTTAAAAGAGAACTTACCTTTAGTTTATGGAATTACTTTCGAAGCTAAGGAACTTACCTAAAAAGACAAAAGTAAAGAAACATAATGAGTATAATTAGCAATAAGGCAGACAAACATTATTAAATCTATTTTACTGTAAATTAAATTAAATGAGAATATGCACTCTAATACTGCATGAAATGAGGTTAAAATTAATATTAATTTATTCTAAAAAAAATAACAAAGAAAGCTAATATAAAATATTCAAGCACGAAAGGAAATATTCTATGATTTTTAATTGGCTACCATCTACATATACATCAACGATCATAAGGCGAAAAATCTAATTGTTAGACAATGAATACCGGTAATTCAACCTATGTGCAACCTAGTACTGGTACTTTCCACTAGATGTAAGCACTGCTCAATCTACAGTAAAATCATATATAAATTGCACTATGTATTTATGTGAGCTTCAAGAATGCTAAAGGGACCACGCGGTAGAAGAAGCAATGAGGCAACATTTTTTAAAAGTGCAGTTCTTGTAAATTTAAATGAACAAACTTTTTCATCACTTTTGTATGTGTCCGAAATTTTAATTTCGTCCTAGCAAACAGTGAAATGAAAAATCATCCACTATAAATATAGATATAGCTACATATTTAAGGAAAACTGGAAAATAATTTTAATAAAGCTGCAATTTATTTTTACATGAATACTAATTAGATAGTTGTAACTTGAGTATGTTTGAGAGTTTGTGTTTACTCTTGTGACAGTAATTTGTTGTTTGGCAGGACTGCGTGTATGACGTCACAACTATTGAAAAAAAATGGATGCTCCACGAGAGAGATACACAAGAGAAGAAGAACGTATTTCTTTTACTTGTCGAATGGTGACGTAATTAAACTCATTCAAAAATGAAGATCCGGTAAGTAAATTTGTATAGGGGTGAAAATTAATGTCCATTATTTTCCCCCAGCAGCAAGGAGACAGGAAAGATTTGCTTCACCGAAACTGAAACAAAAGTTTCCACTCAATCTTTTCCAAGTAAATTACCCATGGCCTTCTAGGTTGTAAAGGGCAAATTTCAGAGCATTACATTAGCAAAAGAACCATTATAACCACAATAAATTTATTGTAACGTATCTTGCAAACGTCTGAAACCATCACTCCAATCCTAAGACTCCTCAGGAGTGATGTTTTGTTGCTCCATAATATTAAGATTACTACCAAAATCCAAGAAAAGTGCTTTTAAAAAACCTTCTCATCCAGCTTACTCTTCAGACCTATCGCCAACTATTTTTAATCATTTCTGTATCTGTGCAAATGCCTAGCATTCGTATAAAAAAAAACTGTTCGAAAATACAGTTACTCGATGTGGACCCAGCAACAATATTATTTACAACTAGAAAATTATCGTAAAGAAAAAAACAACTATCAATTGCTTTACTTATATTTGAATCTCTCAACCTTAGAAAGGCAATTTTTTTGTTTCGTTATTTGTTTATTTACATGGAGAGTAAAGACGGTTATATTTAACTTAGATATAGTGAAAATTCAGCATTCGTGTGCGCTGCCATTAAGTAATCGCCGCTGAAATGTAAAATTGGCACGAGAATACAACACGCTATGGTTTTGTAACAAAGAGAATATGATTAAACGCTGATTACAAACAGTGTTTAGAAGATCACTTAAGAGATTTAAATCCTCAACATTTCTGTTTAATATCTTGCACTTGTTTATAAATATCTTGCACTTTTTATAGCTGTCTGTTTCTTTTAGGTCCTGTTGGCATGCCTAACATCATTTAGACAATAATAACTATCGCAAGTTGATGTTCCAATGGGAAAACGCGAACCGATCCACGAGATCGTTGGTTTTTAGAATACTAAATGCATGGGAGTACATGTGAGAGTCAAGCTTTGGAATGAATCACCTTTCAATGATAATGATATACACTATATTAAAGGAACAGCTTAAGGATGTACACTATATACATTAATGGAACGGCTGAAATATACACTATCTACATTAAAGGAACGGCTTAAGGATTGTAATGTAGCCCAACTACATTCAAATCAGTCAGGTTGGAATCGAGGTCACTCAAAGCAACTCTGAATTTAGTTTTATTCCATACTCTTCCGTTTAGTCGATCAGATGCATGATCAAACAGAGTGCACATCATGCAAAAATACAATAAAAGAAAGTTGTATCGTTACTAAGTTGAAAATGGGTGCATAAATCGAAGGCTCTCTCTACTGAATTTTAATTTTATTTTATTTAAGGCCTTTAGGCAATTTTGGCTCAGACTGAATGAATAATGATTAAGAAAGTGGGGGGGAACGGAAACCCCCTGAGAAAACCCACCCACATGGTGTTTGTCCGCCACAAAGCCCACATAAGATGAGACTGGATCGAATCGATGACCCCAAGAATCTCGCGTCTCTCTATCTGTTCCTGTTTCGACACCAGGGTGTATTACACTGTTGGAAAAAGGTCCAATTAAACAAGGCAAAAAAAAAAAAAAAAATTGGGAGCTCACTAAAAGGCGTTCAAGTAGTTACTAGAAATTAGAAGATATACAAAACTTAACTCAATCATAATGTGCTTATGAAACATAAAAGACACGAACTTTTGTACAGTGTAAACAGCTGAGATGCTCATTTCAAACATGTGATCATTTCCTGCATCCAGTTATACGTATATTTTACTTTTACAGTAAGTATACACCTTTACACTGTTATACTCTGTTGTGGTTCCGACGACACTGCTGGTAACACAAGGAAACTAAACGAAATTATTAAATTTAAAGATGCAACCGCAGCATTGATTGATTCAAAACACTGTTAGCAGACTGTCCACGTTCACGATATAGCAGATATAAATATCATTGATAACTCTAAAGAAAAGCATGCGGGGTGTATCAATTTCTTCCATGGTATAATTGCGACCTCAGCACCCCAAACAAAATCACTCCACAATTCCCTGTTTAATCTGTTATGGAAATTGAACCCATCACCAACACAACCAGAGGACGGACGCCCCCGCACCTTCCAAAACGTTATATTTAATTTAGCAGCTGCTTAAGAAAATTAATTACGCAAAAATAATGACATTTTAACAAAGACGAAAATTGCAGAAGCTAAAAGAAACGTCAGTCAGTTCGAAAAAAAATAAAGAAAAGAAAAATCCAAGCAGGAAAAACAACGAGAGGAAAAAAAAAAACGAAATTTGAAAAAGAAACAATACTTGAGAAAACACGAGATAAAGACGGACTGTGGGATAAAGAAAGCGAGAAAGATAGAGCGCAAGAGTAGAAATAAAAAGAAAAAAAATATACAGAATTGGAAAACAGAGGAAAAAAAGCAGACTCGGATTGAGTGGAGAAAGATGATGAAAAAAGAGGGATAGAACGTTAAGAGAGAAAAGAAAAAAACTTGTGTGCTGTCATAGTGAATTTTCCAATTAGCGAATCTAATTTGGGCAATTAACAAAACAATTAATCCGGACAAGTAGAGACTCGCTGTTCTCGTCTTCCTCTCCCATCTATTTGTGTTTTTTTTTCTCTATTGGTTTGTTTGTTTCTCCTCCGTTTTTCTCATCTATTTTGTTGCTAGTATTGTTGTTCGTTCGTTCCTATATTTCTTTTTCTATCAGTTTCTATTTCAAATCTTCCCTAATTTGAAAATAAGAGAACGATAGATTGAAATCTTCCCTAATTCTTTTTAAAAAGACAACGCTAGACAATATTTACCTTTAGTAATTATTCGCCCCCAACTTTTTTTTAGTATTTACTACGGGTAGTTTTTTTCTCAGTTATAATCAATAGAACTGTTTGGTCATTGCTATAATTTTGGCAATTTATTCTAATATACCTGGCACACTGCGTGGATCCACACCAAACTTTGTTCCGAAAGCCGTTGGCTAACGTGGAAATTTAAGACAGAAAAGGTTCTCTTAGAACTAGCAGCTATTTTCTGCCATATCGCCATAGCGTTCAACAATATTACTACGCGGTGTTGTCACTACTTTTTAGAACAAAACTATGAGAGATATACGAGGGTTACTGCAGAAGTTTTGCACACTGCGCATGCGCGGCCAAGAGGATTACGCAAACTTTCTGGTAACTTTTGTCAGTTGTGTGACTGTATTTTCTCTAATTTGTAAAGATGTGCTGTGAAATGGAAGAAAAAAAATGACTGCGATTGGATCTCTTGCGAGCCACTTGCATACTAAGGGAACGAAATATCCTCCTTTACACTGTAGACCCTACTCTGATTCACAATGGACTCATAGCCTCTATGGCCAAATGGAATCTCTTTTCCGCGATGGCATAAAGGTTTTAGAACACCGTTTAACAAAGTGTTATAGTGTAAAGAACGACTACGTAGAGATATAAGCACGATTTCATTCCAAGAATTTTTCAAATGACCCTCGTAGCATTGGACCAATCGTAAATACTTCCGAGGAATTAAAATACTTCCGCAAATCACCATTTTAAGACCATACACAGCCTAACAGTCTCTTTCCCTTCCACTTCCCCGTTCAAATTAGGGAATCACTCAAACTTTGATGCAGAATTGGTCCAACTGTGTAAATTTGTACAAGGACAGAGATAGAATTTGAGCTTCACGTATAAGATTGCAAGAAAAAAAATTATATTGACAGTGACGGTACTTTTGTCTATATGTAAATATTTTCTATTCTGCGTGCCAGATTGTGTTTTCTTTTTCATGTAAATACAATATTTGTTTTCATATACAAATGTGTATGTAATCTCATTAATGTAAATAACATACCTTTAAAAGCAAAATTAATTTATTAAATAGCGTTGACCAACAAATATACACTCAAATATGATTTACACAAATAAAAAAATGCACAGTTTAAACATATCGAGAATTTTATGGATATTACTACTACTATTATTGTTATATTATTATTGTTATATTATTATTATTATTACTTGTATTTATTCATGCATTGTTTCCGTAGTCTAAATCTTTATCTCTGAGTCAGTACAAGAAAATTCATGCGTTCACAAAACTTATTTCTAACGTTTCGACACGAAGGTGAGATAAAGTGTGAACAAGGCACTATTACAATGCGCAAATTTCACAAAGAACTCTTTCTTTCTGATTTTCTAAACACATGAATTTTCTAGCACTGACTCAGCAATAAAAAATTATATATTGCTACTAGTATTGAGCACCAATGTGCAATATTTGTAAGTTAATATTATTTTTAAATAGTTACATGTTCAAATCCTCTAACACAAGTATGTACTCAGCGATCGAACACCTTGACTGAATTTTTTACTAGTTTTTCTTTCTTCAGTCACACCTGGCAAATGCCGTGATTGTTCATTTGAACTTACGACCTGACCGAACTATCCCCTCTCTATCCAGGCCTGAGTCTTAGCTACCTAAAGGCCGTAAAAAAAAATTCAAAAACAAGCGTGCACTTTAGTAAAATAATAATAATAGCTCAAAACCGCTCATAAATAATATGTTTTGTAGCTTTCAACTCTAAATTACTGGCAGTTTAACAGGCTGTTTTTTAAACAACAACACATCAACCACACTGACGAAAACAGCCATTTATTTTAGCGAAAACGTCAACAAGCAGGAGGTAAAGAGCCTCGTTTGTTACATATTCCCAGGAACGTGTAAATAGTTACATTTCTGTGTTCCCCGAGTGCAGACAACGATCACTCAATCGATCGAAGGGACTTGTCAACACTCTCAAATGACAACACGTTTAACGGCTCTCTTGTTGCTCACGAATAATTTGTAGGAACGTTGTCCTCTTCTGCTTTATTGTTGTTGTTTTTTTCTTTTGTTACCTTTTCTTCATGTTATTGTTATGTGTTTTATTTCCTGTTACTTCATCGCTTTTCTTCACTTCATCACACAAACACACATTAGTAACTTATAACAAATATACTAACAATAATGTATAAAAACCTAATGCGTCTAAAAGAAGCAAGAAATTCGAAAACTGAAATAATGATGGAACGCGATTGCAGCACATCTCCCCCTAACAACAATAATAATTATTATAATCATCATGCTTATAGGCAACAGACAATTTATTTCATTATCTCCTTCGCCGCGAACATTACAGACAAGCGGAGAGAAAATCGCTTCCCCTCTGAAACAAACTATTCGAACACATCATCAGAGAAAGGAAGTTCTCATTTCCTTCCCAGAATTCCTCGCGTGGAAAACATTATGCCATCAGCATCATATCATCCATTAAACCAAACCCCTTACCCCTTCATCATCCCTTTCATACTACTCAATCTCTCTCTCTCTCTCTCTCTCTCTCTCTCTCTCTCACACACACACACACACACACACACACACACACGCACACACCGTAAGCAAACCTTGTCCATTTTTATTCTACTCCTTTATTTACAAATGATACAAAAATAGCAAATACTTTCCTCCCAAACTCCAAAGATAAAGAATTTGGGGGTTGATAATAAAAACGATGTAAGTCCAGCTTTACAGAAAACCACGGAAAAATGTTATAAAATTCCATTATACATAGTGTAAGAATTATAGATTTCTGGAATTGTTTATTCTTGGAATTTTGTAAAATAATAATAATAATAATCTTATTAATTGCGGCTGTTCGGTTAATTTTATTTCATAACTCTGAGTTTGTGAAACCTACGTATTCTGATCGTAATTCGTTCTACAAGACATAGAGATATATTAATGCTAGACTTCTTAAACCATGCTTTTTTTTTCTTTTGTTCGATTTTTTTTATATGTTTTATTTAAGGTTGATTATATTTGGGAATGAGCTCTACACCATTTTCCCCCCTTCTTCTGTTACTTGTTGCTTTACCTTGGGGAGAAATTCAGTCTACGTTAATTTGATGTCTGTAACTGTTAAATCTAAGGATTTTTTCCCCGCATATTCATCAATAATGTTGATAAATTCGGCAAAGCTGAATGATTGTATGTTTGTTAATCGAACGTTCAATCCTTTTCTTTGCGATTATTTGGTAAATATTAGCATGTTATTTGTGTTGGGAAGATTTGAATAAATTTATTCAGTGTAGTTCAATGAGTGGATTAATCCCTGGTGTCTTAGTTAACGGCTCTACGCCTTGATGCTAGGCCACACAAAATCCAAAATTGTTCGTTGGGTAGCATAATCACAAGGGGTACTTGCAAACCAACGTATTATTATAAGCACGATGTTATGTTATCTACTGTATATTGGACATCACACACCAATTCTTAAATGAAGTGCATCTGTGTTCATTCGTTGCACTTTCTAACACTGCAAATCCATGCAAAGAACAACACAAAAATTAACAACTCAGCAGTATATTTCAGTTGTTGAACCGACGAACGACCAATCAGGAAAAAGAAACACGAAAAACAAAAGATAGCATCCATGTCAGTCGCTGCTGGTGCTCTAATGTAATAGAAAGTATCCCAGTACTTCTAGTAAAAGCATCTCACTAGAGTAAGTAATTAGCAACCCAGCCCCCGTGATAAAAGCGCTAACGTCGCGGACTTCGGATAGGCAATGGAGAGGTAGCTACCCGAGTTCGAAGTCCAAAACCGACCATCCTGATAGAGGTTTGTCAGAGTTTCCCCTCAGATTCACCATCAGAATGCCGTGGGTACATTTAAGTAAGGTCCTGTGCGATACCTTACTCATTCTATACCCTAGTTCACCCTGAGCTAAATATGTCAAAAATTTACAAGTATATAATTTCAATTTCAAATTAACCAGTAGTTTGACTGCATGTCGTAACACAAAACCACATTAGCTTAGCACGTGAAGTGAATAAGTCTACATTAAGCTTACATTAAGTTTTCCATGTCAAAGGAATTAGCTTACATTAAGTTTGACATATCAAATAAATAAGCTTACATTAAGTTTGTCATGATATCTTGTTAGTTTATATCAAGCATGAATATAAACTTAATTTTTAAGACCTTCAGGTAACTTTGGCTCAGCCCGTATGGGTGATGCTGGGATGAATTGGTGGAATGAAGAGTGTGGAAGGAAACGGGAGAACCCCGAGAAAATCCACGCACACGGTGTTTGTCCACCACAAAACCCACATGATATGAACAGGGATCAAACCGACGACCCCTAACACTAGTGGTGAGCCCTCTACCATTGAGCCACCGCGGCCATATCAAGCTTGGATAAAGGTATGTACTTCTCGTGATAAGTTTGCACAAAATTTGTCATCTCAAGCGTTCAGCAAGCTTAGGAACTCCAAATCGAACTTGAAATAGGCTTATTATATCAAGAAAAGTATAATTCAGTAAAAATAAAGATTGTTACGTTACGAATCAAACAAAATCGAGCTGACAAACTTTAAAAAAAAGCCAAAATGACAGTAAGTGAAAAATTTGGAATTCTGAAAAATAGTTATGTCAATAAACGAGAAACATATACATTATAATGGTCTTCCATAAATTACAATTCACTTTTTTAAAAAAAGGAATCAAGAACAAACAAATGGATAAACAAAATTAATGTTTTAGACAGCCATCCCCCCTCCCGTGCCCCCACTCGGACAAAAAATAGACGTTAGAAAGAATTATTTCTATCATTTTTCTTCTGAAACAAAATGTAGACTAAAATATATGGCGGTTGGATGAAAACGTAGTAATATGGTAGAAAAAAATATTTAGGTCAGTTAAAAAATCCATTGTGGGAAAAAGTGACGGGATTGTAGGTAGGTGGGTAAGGCGTCAAGTTCTTTTTCATACATATATATACCAAACTAGGCGGAGTACTTCATTCTCCTGTTCAAATGGTGATATTTCACAAAACGCTATCCCCTTAAAAGGATAATGGCATCTTTCCAAGAAGATTCCCAAATTTAAATGTATGGTACCTTGAAATAATGATTTTTCATCTATGCTGAACTAACTATTCTATCACGCAAAAATGCATTTACAGGGTGTTTATAAAGACTTTCCCCGTCCCTGTATCTCCGGAACGATTGAAAATATGAGAAAATGTTTCAACATGTATTTCATTACTTTAACACCCAGGTAGCACGCCAGCTTGTAACAAGGTTGTCAATCACGTCCTTTGAGTTTGTCAAACTTGTTGTGTTGAATTCGATAGACAAGCATGAAACAAACTTGTTGGAGTAACATAAGCTTTTTTTGGAACAAGCATTTATGCGAGGACGCTTGTTAAACTTAAAATTGATACGAATTTTTATTTCGTTGCACTAGCGCTGTCGTCTCAGTGCGCTGAAGGCCAATCACGTGTAACGACTGTTTCGCCGTAAGCTAATATATGCCAGCTCCTACTCTTTTACTACAAGTATCTCCTGTTAACTGACGAGGTAAGTATAAATACCATTTTGAAAAGCGAACAAAGTGAGTGATTCCGTGGTCTAGTAAATAATGCAACCGACGTTGAGTCAGTGGTCCTCCGTTCGATATTGTCTTTAATTCTTTAAAAAAATCAATTATTTTCTCTTTTGTCCTGTCCAGGCTATTTCACCTTTGATTCTTGTAATCTAGACTACTTAATTCAACCTTCTTTTAACCTTTTCTGCTTGAGTTGTTAAGCTTGAATAAAATTGTCCCACTTCTCAAAGGAAATTTGATTCATTTCCAAGCACGTCAAAATTGTTATTTCAGCATCTTTCGGGTAAAATCATTCCACCTCTGGGGGTTAGGTAGGACAAAACAAAAATTCAAATTGCCAGTTCAGTAATATACAATTTGAAAAGTCCTTAAGGAAAAAACGGTTTTGGGATCGATGATATATATAGTGTTTCCCTCGGAAACTGGAGGTCTATATTCAACGTATTAAATAGCAGAAAATGATAGTGATTGACATTTTGTCTTCTCAGTGGCATATCTCAAAACGCTCTGGATTTTAGTTCTAAGTATTTATGTAATGAAAATGAGGCAACGAATCAGTAAGGTTCGGATTGGTACTGGGGAGACAGGCGGATTCGACCTACTGCTTCTGGCAAACTTCTTGTTTTAATTTAAGGACTTAGATCGAGTGTCTTCGATAGATTTAGTGTCATCATCATAATCAATCTGTAAAGAAAAACTGGAAGACTATCAAACTTAAGATGATGTGTTAACTTGATTGTAAGTGAAGTATAGACTCGGTAATTAAAAACGTCTTTGGTCACCTGTTCGGCTAGAAGAGGTGACATACCGACGATGAGGCCTGAACCTAGTATGCTTATAGGACATTAGAAATACAAAATTCTAGCGACGATGTCCGTGAATATGTTCTTGGTTGCTTGATTACTTGTTTGTTTCAAGAGAGTTTATCGAATTTCAATATCAAAACATCATTTCAATGAAAAATTTGAAAAAGTATCTCCATTTATTTTGGATTTCTTGAACAAAATAATATTTACAATATTTACATTTATTTACAACTTTATATACAAGTTTGACTTCTTTTGAATACCACTATTAAATATGTACAAATGTTAAAAAGAATGGTGTTTTTTTTTTAAGTAAAAGTATGATATATTGAGAATAAGGTGTATTTGAAAAGCTGAAACATTAAGACCATTTATGATCCAATTTCTGAAACCTTCACTGCAACCTGAATGTCTGTAGTACCAAACAGGATTGCAGCATAGTACAGCTTAATATTTTTTTACAACTTGGCGCCCGTGTAAAATCAGAAGGGGCACTGTCGACAGGGTGTCGTTGAACTCATCTACTTTTCCCTAACAACTTGGTATAGGTAGTATAAAGGGAACTGTCTGAAAAAAGGAATCAAACCTACCTCATCGCAGTGTCTGAAGTTATTATTATTATTCTCGCTCTCTCTCTTTCAGTTCCTACACACACACACACACACACACACATAAAAAGAAACACATTTATAAGCCCTCTTACCTTTAAACTCTCAAAATGATCTATATTTAGAAATCATACAGTGGGACACAACAGTGAACACAACAAAATAAGAAAGAAATAGATAGCAGAGAGGCAAAAGTACTTGGTTTCTTTTCAGTAACTTTGGCTTCAAGCCAGGGCGGTTGCACGCTTCATAAGCGGCTGAGGTTATCGTATAAACGAGCACATCTTCCAACATTTATCACATATACAATCGATCCCGCGTTTCTCTCTCTCTCTTTCTCTCTCAGTTTCAAAATATGCTGGCGTAACGAGAAATAAACACTATATATATACAGTATATGGAAGCTATAGCGAAATAAAACATCGACAACTAATAAATATATATATATATACAAAAATAGCGTAAGCTACCTCTCTGGAAGCTATTAATTACCTACGCCAGTAGATGCATGTAACAGTCAGCTACCCGGGAGTAACGGTCACTGCAAAAACTAGGATAGCTTTAGCATTGCAAAAATGTGTTTCTTGAAAAATAGCTCTTGTATATATATATAAATAATAACAGCCCACAGGGGGAGAACTGAATGGAGAAAAACAATTTAAAAACTGTCACTGCGCTGTAATTCTGATAGAGTGTTTGCTTCCGCCATCTTGAGCATTTATTTTCGCAGAAATGAGATATATTCTCAGTGAATAGGGATTCCGATCTCTAATTGACAAATAGAAAAGTGATTAAGGTGTGGCGTAAGTCGTGGGAGCACTTCTAACACTCTATACTGTTTCTATGTAGTGTTTTCTTACGACTGGCAGTTTAGTTCAGTCGGTACGATGATGGGCGTCTGAACAATTCCTGTTCAAATCTCGCTTCAGTCATTTTTTTCAGTATACCTGAAAATTAAATGATTGTTGTTGTTATTTTTATTACTCCTGTTACTGGAAATTTATAGGTAACTAAGTTGCTTAGCTCTTTCCAGGAATGTTTCGGTATTTTTTTTCAGTGTATAAACAATAATCACACGTACAAGTGTAACAAACGTAAACACTTAGGCCTACAAATAGTAAATTTATACAAAGTACAATAAGCAAGTCCCCGTAATTAACATTTTTTTAAAAAAACTTAGGTGCTAGATGTCGTCCTCACATTTCTATATGAAAATAACTTATCATAGATCATATTTCAACATTATTCATTGCAATTTTTTAAAGTAAAAAAGCCTCATATATCCTCTGATGTACAGTCACACAGTACATACAAAACTCTCTTCGTTGATATTCGCATCTGTAGGCAATCTCGTTAATAGAATTGTGGAGGATTGTTTTCTATAATTTTGTTGTGTTATAATTGCTAAATTTCGATATTCAAATTATTCATTTCCCTGTGTCCATATGTCAGAAGTTGTAAGTTAATTACATCTATTAATTTAAGTGTTGAATAATAGAAAATTCTACATTGAAAAGAAAAAAAAGGAACCTTTTTATCAGCGTTGCCACTTTTAGTTTAAATTATGCTAAACCTAACACAATTTAAACTGATTTAGCATCTAGCATAGTGTCCCTGGCATAATGGCAAAATTTAGCATAATTCTTCACTTTAGCAGAGGAAACCATTTATTTCACTCTCCTTCTTTCTGTTTTTTTCTTTCTCTCTCACACACATGTATATACGTATATACACTCCTTGTTTCAGATAAGAAATCGAAAGGCGCGTTCAGTATAGACACAGTAATCCCTAGTAACTTTGAAATCGACCATTGGGTTCTTGACCTTCCTTAATGACCCGAGACGTGAGTTTGAATAATACCGGTCTATACAGAAATATTGATTAATATATAAACATAGTATTAAATCATATGCGGTGCCGTATAATAGTAAAACAAACATAGTTGAAGGGAAAGGAATAATATTGAGGGTTGAAAACCTTAAAAATATGTTTTTATCCTTGTATTGATTTTCACTGATTTTCTCGAATTCATTTTTTTTTCTTTTTTTAAACTAATTTTGTACGGAAATAAAATATTTATCTACTTCGTACAATAACATAAGAAAGGTGACTCTATTTCTGGCACCATTTTATGTGAAACAGCATCATTTTGTTCTCGTAGCTGCTTTTTGTACACTTCTCATGAGTCTATTGTTGACAACTTGTACACTTGATCACCTCGATCATTATATGGAGACATTTTGTTATTATTTTCATTCATGTTAAGTGTGTTTCAGTAGGTGGCGTTGGTATTGCTTTTGAAAGCAGATATGCTTTGGCGGATGAATTCGATGCAAGTCTCTTGCTTTAACCTTTATTGAACTACCAACAAGACAATAAACCTGTCACTTTTCTTGTTATATATATCGAAGACGTTTGTCACAAAAATGACAGCCCCAGAATTTATAAACACACATTTCGCACAAAATGTACAAATATACACAAGTGATCACCAATATACAAATGAATAAATATACAAAGAAGCCCTATTTGAATTCTATAAGAAGCGTGTTATTTTTTACGGT
The DNA here is from genome assembly GCA_022664845.1 of Lepisma saccharinum. NCBI lineage: Eukaryota > Metazoa > Arthropoda > Insecta > Zygentoma > Lepismatidae > Lepisma > Lepisma saccharinum. The sequence continues at coordinate 64,072 of JAGDQP010002482.1, forward strand.
GTGACAAAATGCCATTAAAATAAATATACATAATTTTTATTGGGCTTTCAGCATTGGCAGAAACATCTATATGAATCACTGCATTCTAAATGAATAGTATATTTTTAAAAGAGCATCAGTCCAGTAGTAGAAGTTAGTAGGTTAGATGGTTGATAAGTGATTGTGAATTATGAGATTGCATTGCTATTGCAATAAGTGAATACTGTATTGGTCAGTAAGAGTTGCGGACTGATGCCCTTTGAAAAAAAAATGCAGAAACAATACAGAAATCACGTTTACGGAACTCGGAAGTTCATCGCCGTAGTAACAAAAGTTCGCCATCTCTCATTATGATAGCTACTATCTTTTATTCACAGCAGCTCGCCAATTGCATTACGATGCTGGGTGGGCACCGTTTCAAGACCTACACACCTTGGAAAAGATCATTGGCAGCTCCGGGAATCGAACCTGGGACCCCGCAATCCGTAGTCAGCAACGCTAACCACTAGACCAACGGGACGGTCATCGAATATATATATTTCGTATATAAATAAAGTTTCTGCACACTGACAAGTACCCAAATTCCTTTCACTGGCCTCTTCTGCTGTAATTTTATTAAGAAATGTTCCAGCCGTACACCACAAAAGAATGTTGAACAATTTACCTTCTCCATGGCAGTAAGTCTGTTAAACAAGTATAAGAGGATGATGTAGGAACAATTGATCCGATGCCAGCCAAATTTGACATAACGCTGTAAAGAAATGCTCGCAAGGCTTTAACCGTACTAGGACATTAAAGCATTCAAGGCTTCCATGCTAAGAATATTCAGTTATTAAACACATATTTGCCGCATGACAAAGGAACGGTTGAATCGATTCCAGACGAATTTGACATAATAATGTAGGGAAATATTGTTAAAGCTTTACCCAGATTAAAATGTAAAAACGTTTGCTGTTTACATGATAAAGATACTCAACTATTAAGAACATATTCGAGCATGACCAAGGAACTGTTTTCAGCCAAAATTGTCATACAGGTGTAGGGAAATACCCTTACAGTTCCAATTGTATTAGAATATTAAAACATTTACGTTTCCATGGAAACGAGTCTAAATTAAGGTTCTGAAATGTTGTATTCAGTGAAGACTCGCTGAACACAATTTTGTAGGCATCGCAAAAGATGAGTGCGTTCCTTCAACAAACATAAAACTAAGCCCTAAAAAATCCCATCCGTAGGATATTCCGTACCTCGCGCCACAACTTGCGGCTGTTGTCATACCATACGAACAGATGAATATAGAATGAAAAAGTACTTCCTAGAAAATGAACAAATAACAACTAAAATAACGTATTAGTCTGCAAAGCCCCACGTGTAGTAACAGCAGCAGCACCCAGCCATATATGCATAAACACACGCAGGAACAACACGGTCAAGGGGTGTGTGATATGCATAAGAAGGTCAGCGCCACCTTGTCCAACGTCCATGGCAAACTCTGCCATCAATCACCTACGTTATTGCATCACAAATCATGACTGATAATTAAAGCCATCATCCCCTGAAAACAGCTGACGTCATAGGATCTCTCTCTCTTTCTCTCGGGCCCCGCCGTTGCCCTGGCAACCACAACTCCCACACACACACACACACACACATATTGAAAAAAAGAGGGTGAGGGTACTGGAAAATGTAGCAACATCAAGAGTTGCCAACCAGCCAAATATGTTACTAAAATCAGAGAAAAAGTTATATATTTTTTTTAATGTAAAGTAAAAAAAATCGTCGCCGTTTGGATTCATCTGCAGTGATGGATTCCACACCTGCAGTTTCCATTTTAAATGCGCTTGACAGACTCTAATTACCTTTGTCGTATTGATTAATTATCGACAGTCGTTAATTCGTCTGCACGGTTTGTGCGGAATTAATGGTTGTTAAATGCTGATAAAGCCCAAATCAAAAAGTTCTCGCTCGAAGTTTCTCGCATTCGAGTACCCCCTCTCCCCCACCACGCTATATCATCTAGAACTCGCATGAACCAGCTGTATTTCCAACTACTATTTAATGTATTTAATTCACGTACATAAAAAAAAAATATAAGCAGTCATTACTGGCCTTAGGTCGTCACAAGCGTATAAGAAGTCGTTAGCCTGATCACGACAGCAACGGCTGTGTGACCTGCCTTTATTTTCGATTCACACAGTTTCCTGACAAACATAATTCCAATGGTTTTGCAGTGTCCTTATGCTATTGAATTAGAACGTGTTTGTCAAAGCACTATAAACACTGGATTCATAACGTCATCATTCTATTATTTTGGGACACCTTCTTTTAAAATTTGGAACGAGATGAAAGTCGGAATGCGCAAAATCAGGTACAAAAGCGGGGAACAGAATCGCTTCAAAGCAACATGTATGAATGGATGTGATGGACTTATAGTTGACAGCATTGTCTGCATGCAACAACACTGTCTCTTTTTGTGTCAGTCTCATCAGGTTTACGTAAAACTATTTTCTATAATTCTCTCTTAAGATGGTAATCCACAACCAGCTCAAACCCCGCTGAATTCATTAAAAAAAATCATAGCTATCACCTTCTCTGCTGACGAGACAAAACCTGGTCTTCTTAAGAGGCGGAGATGTGGGGTGCTTCCACTTAGAACTTTGTTTACACTAACTTTGGTAATGGTGAAATTAAGTCTCGTATATTCTCAATATTTGATTGACAAAGAAAAGAATGAATAGCATACTGAACACGGAACAAGATTGTTCATATGAATAAACGCGTACATGGGAAGAAGGGGGAATGTGTACTTTTTTTCATAAAAAATGAGTTTGCACTCATAACCAGTACTACAAAATGACAGCTAACAGCTACGAAATTTCCAATTCAAAATTAAAAAAAAAAAAAAAAAATCACCAAGTTACAGCAATTTTAAGAATATGAAATACATTGAAGTAAATGGAAGAATTGGACTTTAAAGCGTTTTACGAGAAATTACCTTTCATGCTCATTTTCCCTTCTTTCCCTACACGCTTCAATTATGCTTACGCAATATTTAATTAGTGCTTTCAACATTAAAATGAAAGAATATAAGTTAAACGGTAAGATAGTAGAAACTAACAAAAAAAAAATTACAGCCGCCGTGATCGGGACTCGAACCAGAATCACCACGTTGCAGGTTGGGTATCCTGTCGATTACAGAAACCGGCCGTGCCACTACAAATGACATTTGTAAGATTGTACTGAATATAAAGAATTGCCTTTCGTCCCAGTCCAATGAGCATATATCAGAAAGAACGTTGGCATCTATCATCATCATCATCATATTCAGCCGTTTTCTGTCCACTGCTGGATGAAGGTCTCCCCCTTTTCTTTCCACATATCTCGGTCTGCTGATATCCTCATCCATGTAGCTCCTGAAAAACGCTTGATTTCATCTACCCATCTTACATTTGGACGTCGTCTCGGTCGTTTCTTTTCTCTAGGAATCCACTGTAGTACATTTGTCGTCCACCTTCCATCTGTTCGTCTAGCTATGTGACCGGCCCATCTCCACTTCATCTTCTTCGCAGTCTTGATTACATCCTCTACCTTTGTTTGTGCGCGAATCCATTCATTTCTCTTCCTGTCCCTCCTGGTTATTCCTAGCATGCACCTCTCCATTGCTCTTACACTGTTGTTATGTCCAAATACCTCACTTCTTGTTAGCTAAGAGAAAACTAAATATTTTGTAATCTATAGGATGTTCGTTTTCACTACTTGGTCAAGTAAAATATTCTTATCTAATTTGCAATTAGTGACTTTAACCAACGATTTAAATGTACCATAATTTCCATTTCCTTCGAGGCTCGAAAATACGGGAATATTACTCACGAACGAGGCGTTTTTTTCTGAACTTAGGTGGCGTAGAATCCAGACTTTCCGATAGGTATGACAACTGCAAACATCCGTTATTTTTTTACCTCTCATTTTCATGAATCATCCACCATATTATTCATACTTATGATGCAGTGTTAAAGCTCCTGTCTAGTCTAGTGGACAAAGTTGACATTTTCGGTAGAGCTTCAGGATTAGGCTGCCAACTGGGAGCCAATTTAAATTCAGAAGTGGTGGACTCTGGCCACAACAGCTCAATAAAGAAACGATGGTGCAACTGTTGGGGGTAAGTACATGACACTTTCCTTAAGGTTAGTGTAAAACAAGGATCTCTAAAGGTAGATGGCAGCATTACCTCCGTATGTCTAACATATTTTTAATGTTGTACGAAATTAAAATGCTGCTCCTATAAATTCAAGCCTAGAGAGTTCAAACTTTCGGAGAAGATAGTTCATCATAACCATTTCCGGAGTTCAATCCGTACCGTTTTTTATTTTATTTTTTGTTCATTATTGAAAGCGGTTCATTGTTATAGGTCCGGATATTCACAGTAACAATAAGTTGTTTCAACAATGGACAGAAGAGAAAATAAAACATCACCAGGGACATAACTCTTCAAATGGTTATGAGATTTCTTCCCTGAAAGGTTGAACTCTCTGCCACCGCGGCCCCACCATCTTACAATCCGGACGAAGTTATCAGTTGTAATTTTACCGCAGAACACAACAGCACAGAATAGCGTACATTCGTTGTACGAATAATATATCATTAATGTTTATTTAGTAGCTAAATTATAAACAGGTATACTGCAAATATAACAGAACTAGGTGATATTTGTAGCAGAACTATTGTTGTAAAGCCATTATTAGACCCATATAATTTATTTTCAGTATAACATCATCCTTCGGTCAAAGTGAAAAAGAACTTAAAGTGTATTTTTACAGTCGTACAGTTGGTAACACTGCCCACAAGTTCGGTACATATGAAAGGAAGTACAGCGCGCTGGTATTGTAGCAGCAACACTGTATTGTTGCCACCGAAGCCCTCTCTGTCAATTACATCTATTGTTGTTCTAATGGGATGGGCTTTCAACTGCGCTTCGGATATCTAGTGTCACTGTCAGCTACTCGTGAAGCAAGGTGGAAACGAGATGAGCGTACAGTTAGGGTTGAGAGGAAGGGGGTAAGAGCAGATCAGCATCAGTCGGATCGGTCATACAGTCAGTCAGTGAAGTTTGGGAGCGGAACGAGAACGTGGGATGAAATATAAAAGAAGAGAGATAGACAGAGAGAGAGAATGATGAGTGGATATATATGTGTGTGTGTGTGTGTGCGGAGAAACACGACTGACGTGATGGTGATATGTACCATGCAAACAAGTACATCATCCCTATATTATCTTTGTCACCCGAGTATCATTTGGAATAAGGGAAGTTGCTTATTTCATCAGAAAGCTACGCCATCACTTTCCTCTCTGGAAAACATGTTTGCTGAATCGAACCTGATTCTTAGATATCTCTTCATCTGAATATTCAAGCCGTGGAGTATATTAAGTACCAATGCTCAAACAAGTCTATCTCAATAGCAAAATATGCTGAGTAGCCACAGAACTATGTAACCGCCTGAAGTCATGGGTCCGAATTTGAATTTTAGAATTTATGTGGCAATTCAATTCCTTTTTAATTCATATACAAATTAAATTTTCTTCTTTAGTATTCTAATTCGTCTTCTCTTTCAGTTCCTATTCTCATACAGAATTTTCTCTTCTTTTTATATCATTGTATACCCCCAATTCACTTCATTCTTTAATTCACATTCTCACATATTTTCTTGTCTTTATATTCCAACTCATCTATCCCCTCGTTCTTGCTCTTTTCTTATTCCATTTCATATTCCGTAATTTATTTCTTCTTTAATTCATACTAATATCCAATTTTCTTCTTTTCGCATTATAATTCATGCCTGTAATTCTGATACATGATTCTTATTTCATATTCCAATTCACTTTTCCATTAATACATATACATTTCCTTCTTATTTTCCTTTCTCTTTTTATATTCCAATTCATACTTTAATAAATTTCTTCGTTTTAATTATATTCTGATACATTTTTCTGCTTTTGTGCTTCAATTCGTACCCCAATCTTTATTTCTGTTCTAATTTATATTCTTATCCATTAATTTCTTCTTATGTATTTCAATTCATACTTAAATTAATTCTTCCTTTAATGTATATTGCAATATCTTTTTAAATAATTAAGTTTTCAATTCATACCTCAATATCTATTTTCCCTATATATCATATTCTCACCCTCTTGCTATTTTCAAATTCATTTCTTGCTCACATTCAGGTTTCTGTTCAAATTATTTCATTCTCCTTTTGTTACAATTCATTCGTGGTATATTTTTATATTATTTTAAGTAACACTAGAATGCTTAATATTCGTTCACTACCTTCCCAATTTCATATTTCTAGACTAATAATTTTCCAACTAATCATTCATTATTATAGCTACTTATAATTCTGTATACCTTGGAGGTAAACTGTCACTTTCTTGCCAAACTCGGCCTCAGTACATAAGTTTGATACATTTGAGCATGTTCTTCTGATGGTATACACAACTACGTTCATTGTTTGTTTTGTAGAAGAATTGCCAATTAATAACACAACATAATGTCGCAAAAATTGTGAAAGATGGTGCTTAAACCAACAAATTTCTGAACTGATTTCGAGTTTTGCTAAAAGTGACATAGTGCAATTTGCCTCCGAGATGGAAAATTGGTTTCATTATCAAAATTTATTCTATGAGAAAAATTCTTAATTCTACTAGTTTGTAAAATCATTGACAATTTTTGCTTATCTGCTTGTCCTTTTAGTTATCCTTCTGGCTCTTACTATTGTCAATTTTTAGAATATTTCCTAGAAAGTCTCCCCATAAACAGTGTTACAGTAAAATGAATCATAGATTTGGTGACCATTTTCAGGAATCGATTTCTCCTTTTTGTTTGCAACAACACGATCCATTAAACAGAGCGACTTGGAGTTCGCTTTACGAAAAGTCCTGTCCTTCGACGCTCACAAGTTTGTTTAGGACGTTAATAACAACTGAATCAACCTGGAACAACAAACTCTTTTAGACAATCCCGATCACGCCTAAGCAGTTCTCATGAACGCCAAATTTCTACAACTTTATTCACGGAGTAACATTTTAAGGAGAACTTGGAAATAAACCAGTCAGTAAGAAATAAATAACAATTTCAGATGTTATTTATTAATACATCTGAAAAGAAATCAAATAGTAGTGGAATGTGTGTGTCACAGTCAAAGATCCCATTTGATTTCTTTTTTTCCTGAAAAGCACTTTTCTCAAAAATTAAAAATAAGCTCGTAAACAAAATCCTGAAATTTTAAAACACAGCACAATCCTAAGTTCTATTGTTTTTTCTTTTCAGATGATTCTGAAATTTGCAATCAGTTTTTCCTTGAAAACCCAAAAATAAGATCTCAAAATACCAATATTTTTGAAACTTGAATAACATGCCTATTTATAAATGCATCTTTAAAATTCAAACGGTACTGAATTTACGTCAAATTTCAAGATCTTTTTTACTTCTATAAATTCTTACACAAGACTGAAAATCAACCGGCAAATTACCGAATTTAACAATTTTGGAAACTTACCTTTTTACTTATGTATCTTTAAAAGTTCAAATAATTGGTATAATTTTATATTTTTTTTTCTTACTTCTTATTCTGGCTATAGATCTTTCTCTTGATAAAGGAAATTTAAACAATAAGAAGGTACTGCAATGTTCCATACGTAAGCAGCGCTGTCACTTCGTGATTAATGTGTTTGTAGAACAAGTCTAGAGAATACCTCCGAGAAAATTTCCCAGTTTTGCATGTTATTTGAATTTGAATTTCATTTATGGTCTTTGGGCAACTTTAGATCAGGCTGGTTTCACATACAAGTACATCCACAAGGAAATTAATTCCTGAGAGGTCTGTCAGTTTTGTTATGCAGAGTTGTCGACACATCAGGATAAATACAGACACTATAAGAACACAGCGAGGTAAATCAGATAAGAGATAAACGAGAGATAACAGAAAAATTTGGAAACTTTGGTCCACTTTCTTGGTATGATTTACAGCAGTATTTTATCAAACAATTCTGTACATTATGTTAATTGCAGTGCGACAAATTAGCATCTTGTATTTTCCACTTCATCTGATATTGGTTGTTGAGAGGCTAGAAGATAAAAACAGAATCCACAAACTCTTCACTCTGCTTCTCTTCGGAAGGAGTATTCATTGTCTGGAAGTAAAAAGGTGAAAGCGGCGGCGTTTTCTTTTTGCCTTTCTCTGAACCACGCAGGGTCTTATGAGAAGAAGAGGAGGAAGCGTCGTCCCTTGATTGTAATTCCTACCAGCCCTCACCGCGATGCGCCAAATAACAGACCACCCAACCTAGCGGAACAAGTAACGTAAAAGACCGCAGAGAACACTCCACGCGGAATGTGGCACCTTTCTCCGAACTTTCTTTTTATCATTGTTTTTCTCTCTTAGGTAAGAAGAGAGTTTGGAGAAGAAAGGTGGAAGAGCAGGTTTGGTAAGATAGGGTTCCTCCCCACTCCCACCCCAAGTCTTCATTTTCCTCTCTTTTTTTTTCTCCTAGAAAAGGTTATTCTATGCATTCAAATACTTTATCTTCGCCAGACAAAGAAATTGGTAACATTCTGGCTTGGGAAAACTTATCCTGGAACTGAAGAAACTATCTGTATTTTTTAATGCATGTTCAGAACCTGTCAAATGGGTTGTACCACTTCCTTTACATCCTGCACAACTAAGATATGAGGTTAGAATAAGTATACACATATTTATACACTTTCCAGTATTTATCAGTCACGATATCATCACCATTACTGTTCTGTCCATAATCTCATAGCCAGTACTGAATCCATATACAATTACATGAAGCATATATTGTCATCTTAGGCAACCAGTTGTCGATCGTATGAATGCCTTATTAACCAGATCATAACGTAGTGTTGCTCTTTGCTATCATAAGCAAAGATCCACTTTTATTTATACCAAATAGGAAATATTTAAATATACACTGAGTACTATTAAAAATTACCAAATTGAAATTATATTCCAGAACCAAATACTATAAACAAAAGTTGACCACTACCTATATTATTTAATACATCATAATCAAGTCCAAGGTTTGTACAAAAAATACACAATTCCTTATTTCATAATCTATCAATCTGTTTCACCATCGCTAATACCGTCTTTACTTCTTCTCTTCGCCTCATATCTCTATTCTTAATAACACCTGGGACCCGCGATGACTCAATGGTAAATCGCTCATCTCTGGTGCTTAGGGTCGTCGGTTCGATCCTTGCTCATGCCACGCTCCTTGCTCTTTGATGGACAAACACCGCGTGTGTGGGTTTTCTCGGGGTTCTCCCATTTCCTTCCACTTTCTACATTCCATTATTTCACCCATCATCATCCATTCTGCCTGAGCCAAGTTGCCTAAAGGCCTTAAAAATTAAATTTTAAAAAGAACTATATTCCTCCACACTGATTATATACCTGTTTTACTTGGTCCGTTCCAAATTTGATGTAGGATGGTTCCACCATGCTACAGGTTCACGATTTAGGTATAATATTTTTAATAACATTTTTTATATTAAAAAAAAGAAAATAATTGTCCATTTCCCTGCGTAGGAAGTAGAATTGAGCTGTTTCGCTTCATACGAGATCTTAGTACGTACGCATATATCCATTATTGCGTGAAACTTGCTTCTCCCAAAGCATCCACCCCCTCTTTCGGACATTATTGTAAACAGTGACGACATTCTACATATATGCTGCTGTTGTTGTTGTTTGTAATTCCTTCCCCTGTACAGCTAAACCATCCTTCCTTTGGTGCTTTCCACTCGGCTGATTTTGTCCTCTCTCTCCCTCTCTCTACCCCTTCCTCTTGCAGTCTACCGTATATAATCTATTCTCCGCGTAAGCCACTTCATGTTTTATTCAAATCGCTGTTTGTTAGTCACGGTTAATCGGATGTTTGTGGTGATGAAATTAACGTGCTTATACAGAGGTCTTAGCCCCTCTGACGTATACATACATACATACATGCATGTTGCATACGTACTCACATCCATATACACAGTGCTGCTCAGCCTATACCTCCCCCTTCTCTCTCTCTCTTTCACACACACACACACACACACACATACATACGGGGGGAGAGAGAGATAGATAGAGAGAGAGAGAGAGAGAGAGAGAGAGAGAGATTCATCCACACGAGTTCACCGATCGTGTGTTTGATGTGCCATAATTCTCACGGAAAATGGAGCCGTTATTGGTGTCCCACATCCATTATAATTACCCTGGGTTTCACTTACACGGCATTTTGTGTCTACCCAATCAGATATGTCAATTGCATATAATATACTTGTTCGTGAAACTATCTGACTGTCTGCTTTCGTATATCGTTGCGTTCAAGTGTACTATTTTTGTAATTTTTTCTGCCTATGCACAAATAGGTGACTAACGAAAGATATATGGAACGAAAAGATCTGTCCTTTATGAAGAACTATGTAAAGAAATATCAGTAAAAATGAAATTGTAACCAAGTTAACTGTACATTTTAACAAAATCTCTCGTTTCCAAAAACTTCCGTAAAATTTAGTAAATGAAACTTACGCCTTTCTCCCTTGAAAGTGCCAATGATTGTGTCAAAAGGTTACATATTTTAAAAAGAAAACAAGATTAAAATATTTGTATTTTAACTTTTAAAAACAATTATTGTATTTAAATCTGGTCTGAAGAGGCTGTTCCGTAGATCACTTCATAGGATGAAGGAATGACGTCTCTCGGCGAGTTCTTTTTCAGGAACAGGAAAAGGGGTATGCAGAGATGCACCTGATGAAACCCTTCAGCTGGGTTGGAACGCGGGGCACCTCCTCAGTAATTACTTGCAATTTCAGAACGTATTGTGATCTCACCACCTCAAAACTTCACTCCAGTTACACGCTACTGGGACAGATTTATCTCACAATATTAATCAAGGGAAAAAATAATCTGATTTCGGGAGACGATATATATGCCGAAAACTTCGTTCATTAATAGGAACACGAGTACAACAACTGCCATTTGACACAGTCGTTATAACAATGTATTCATCACAACAATCCAAAGAAGCAAGAACTATAGCTGCCACCATGGAAAGCAAATCTGCCATAGAAAGTCTGCATGATATTCTAAAAAAGTGAAGGAAGTTTACCAGCGGTAGTCAGCAAGCTTACTCTAGTCTGCCGTGAAAAGCCGGCAAGCTTGCTACGGAAATCTCCCTGCAAGTTTTCCATGGAAAAATTCCAAAGCTCTCTTACCCACAGATATTCTACTATACGATAGACTATTTCCACAGATACCCACAGATATTCTACTATACGATAGACTATTTCCATAGATACCCACAGACATTCTACTATATGGTAGACTATTTCCACAGATACCCACAGATATTCTACTATACGATAGACTATTTCCA
>JAGDQP010002482.1:75502-85805 GCA_022664845.1 Lepisma saccharinum
CCACAGATATTCTACTATACGATAGACTATTTCCATAGATACCCACAAAAGGAGAATATGCTTCATGTGCAACTTCTGCTTCACAACAAACATCAGCTTAGGTAAGACACAACAAAACAAATAAACTTTTAAAAAAAATTATCACATTGCAATTAACAAAACTTATAGAATCTTTCAGAAATGTTAATATGCTATATTTACCAAATAGCAGATGCCCAAATGACTTGAAGTAGATTCACAAGGTATCATTCAAGAACTTGGGGAATTTCTAGCTTGATGAGTTGGAGTAGAAACTGAAGAACAAGAACGCTATTGCAAAGATGAGGTTCAGAGTCAACTGAGAATTTTTCGAAATGTGGATTTCGGGTAAACGGAGAAGATCCTATTGAAACGATAGGGTGAGGAATTCAGGACGTGTCAAAGGAGGAGAAAAGCTTTATGAAAATGACAGCATGAAAGAAAGACAAGTTCTGTCAACCACAGTCTAAGAAGAGATGAATTACAGAGCGCAAAGTTGACGGAAAGAGAGAAAGAGGAAGAAGAAAATTTGAAATAATGATGAATGTGAGATAAAGAATGAATTACCAGTAGATGAAAGAGAAAACGTATTACAGGGATTCTGTAGAACCAACAAAGAATAAGAATAAGATAAGCCTGCAATTATAACAGCTCTTGTTAATTTGCTTCTTAAAATTACACCAAGTGTCTCTGATTCATTTGGTAAAGGTTTGCACTTGCATTCGGAAGGTCACGGATTCAAACCCACCCAGCTAACATCCTGTTTGGAGTTTTCAAAGAATTTTTCCTCTGTTACACTATGTTGATGTCAGAATCATACCTTCGCACTAGGTTCTGGCCGACTTGTTGTCCACATCCCTCCCCTGTGATATCACTTGCAAATGAGACTTGAGTTATGTATGTGCAATAAATCAATAAATTCTCTAAAGCGAGCAATAGATCTATCAAATTTTCAATGGCGCAACTGTATTTAGGAAAATTTAAAATGAGAACGGTAATTTCCTCTACTCACACAACATACCAGAAAAGCTCGTGAGACTGAAAGGATTACATAGAGACGGTGACGATATTGCAAAACTTTTTTTCCCCCTTTTCTCCTGTAGCTCGAATAAAATGGTGAACAGGAAATGGATCCCATTACACCTTTCAACTTCCATTAAATACAGTTTAATTTAAACATTGCCTGCCGAGCTCTCACAGGTGTGGGAAAGGACAAAACTTAACGACAGCTTTCATATGTAGACGATATAACTATGCATCTATTACCATTACCTCATGGTGTTTAAGTTTGGTAACAATGAAACATTCTACAAATATATGAACACTACCGGCCATCAAGACTGCGTATACTATATATCAATAAAGCACAGCAAAAGGAAACAAAAAAACAAATTAAATTGAGGTAGAAATTCCGAGACGAACGTTAATTGCTGTACAGAAATTAGGTGGACAAGTGGCGCCTCTATCGGTGCTATCGACAAACGAGCGGCGGCGATAGAACGAGGAGGAGTGTGGGTACGAAATTACCGAACTGGGAGGCAAATTAGAAGTGAAGCAACTCAGCAAATACTCCCGACATTTTTTCCTATTTGACTCTCTCTCTCTCTCTCTCTCTCTCTCTCTCTCTCTCTGTGTGTGTGTGTTCTTACAGTTTTCGGTGGATTTTGAGGCCAGCGATATAACAACGTACCCATGTGCTGCACTCTCATCTAATCGGCATTTGCACTTCTATAAGTATCCTCCCAATCCCACCCTCTTGCCTCCTTCCCCCCGTTTGGTGGTGTTCGCCTTCCTCCTCACTATTATACCCGCTGAAATAACGAGGATAGATTTGAATCAAAGTTTGAACTCATCTCTTTTCTTTCCCCACCCCTCCCCTCCCCAGTACCACGCTGTAGTCGCTTCTGGAATCCTACGCAATCCTCTTTTAACCACCATCCAAAACCCAACCCCTCTCCCCCTACCAAACCCCCAAACTCCACCTTCTCTGTCTCTCTTCAACCCCCCTTCGATTTCAACGAGGTTCGTAAAATGGCCAGTAACCGAGATCCATTTGAATTTTTTAACGTATGATTCTTCCATTTCCCCTCTCTCAATCTCGACTCTTCTCCTTCTTAACCCGGAATCAGACCTGATGACGAGCTAACAAGGCGAAAAGAATAGCGAAAAGAGAATACGTTACATAACTCCCCATCCACTGCAAACAAACAAAAAAATACATTTAAAAAAAATCAGTGTTGCCAGCTGCGTTCATTATGTAGATAAAAGTAAAACATAAAATTTGTTCAATTGTCTTGGACAAATTATTCCATTTTAAGTTAATCAATTGCAACAGAACTGTATTTAGAAGTTTAGACAGACTGAGAAACTCCAAGTAGAATACATATTTTAGGCAGGAGCCGAACAAACATTCTTTCAGTTGTTACAGCTTAATGATAATGAAAGAGTTATACGCTCCTTTTTGAATCAAATGAGTATATGAAAATTATTACACCAGAATTAAACACGAGAGGATTCCTGAAAGTAAGAAAGACATGCGAAAAATATTGATTCTGCAATTTTCCGTTTCTTGAAGAAAAATAGATTTTCTGGTTTTTATTTGTAAACTAAAGGAAAAATTAAGCGTTCCGTCAGAAACAATCGTAAGCCTTTTTTTTAAAAAAAATTGTGCTCTTGGGTACAAAATGACTAAAGGGGAGAACTTTGTTAGACAGTTTACAGTAAACAACTGAATTACATAAAGACATAGTTCTCTGACGTAATCATATACATAACATAAAACGCATATTTTTTGTTGTTGCAAATTTTATCATCAAACTGGCAGAATGTTAAAACACTATCTCGGTGCCAGAGCTAAAACGGATCATTCAGGTCTACTTTTGGAACGGGTCACTGGGTCTATGCTTGTAACCCCGTATGAATCGGTGACCCGATTTCGACCCGGTAAACTGGAAGGCAGGGCAGAGACTTTATTATTTCCTTATTTTGCAATCTAACAGTCTTACTTTCACGGATGCAGAGCACGAGAAATAATAATAATAATAATAATAATAATAATAATAATAATAATAATAATAATAATAATGATCATGTTGATGTTTTGACTCACTGAGCGAAGCGAGCAAAAGCTTTTTAGAATCGACTCATATATCACTTTTGACAGCTAAGGTATCTGCAGTAGTAATTACCATAGATGCCAAATTTGGCATATAGACATCGGAGATAACATATTGGATATACACTGAAAAAAATATTTGAAATGTGCAAAAGGTCCATGGGTTTGAGTTTGGTTTTCATTTTTCAGTAGTAAACATATAGTAGCGTTCAAATTGCTTTGAAAGAAGTTCCAATGCAAACCAGCTTCCTGTGATGCGCTGCATAGCCAAGCCCATTAAGGTTAATGTAAAGCAACAGTAGCCAACAACAATCAAGCGATTTCAACAATGAAGAAAAACGAAAAATAAAAAAAAAAATAGGCTTTCATCAAACTCTTGAATTGGTTATGAACTTCCTTCCCTGAAAGTTAGAACTCTCTGGGCTTAAATTTGTAGGAGTAGCATTCAAATTTCGTGTAAGGATAAAAAATCATTAGACATATACAGAGGTAGTGCTGCCATCTTTCGTTGCAGATAGTTGCTTTACATTAACCTTAATAACAAGTCACTCAGCTAAATTACATTTATCGCTCTGGAAGCTGCCTTAGTTTAAAGTATATAAGAAGTAGCATTTTTTTCTTACAGTACGCTTTTAAGGGTCAGTTCTACAATCGACCGCTAAACTTCTACTCAGCGCTAAGTTGAGGTCAACTCTCATTTTGCGTACTCTCATTGGCCAAAATCAGACTTGGCCTCAACTTAGCGCTGACTAGAAGTTTAGCGGTCAATTGTAGAACTCACCCTTAGTCTTACTTTTAATGAAAATGTAAAAAGATTGCTATAGTAGTACAGCTACAGCCGAACAAGAACAAAATAAGTGGTGAAATTCTGAACTAATCGATGGTCCATTGTTCTTTTTTCTCACCTAATATCAACTGCAGCAGATGATTTTTCTTAACATTATTTGGCTACAAACAACAAAATTCCTAAAAAAAAAATCCAAGATCTAAACTGTGATACATTGTTTCCATTATAACTTTCTGAGTCTCTACATCATCGCCGACAGCAGCGCCATACGGGTACCATGGCGTCTTGTCTCGTAAGTATTTATCTACTCAATAGCTTCATTTATTTGTTCTTTAAAGTGCATGCAAATAATCGTATCGCATTTAAAGATACTGTAAAAATAAATTATTTGTAGTTTCAATAATAAAGAATTTGTTTTCTTTCTTTGAAAAAAAAAAAGAGTTAAAATATACCTGCACTTTTATGTAAATTTTTCTCCCTTTTAATGCTCGTAAACTGTAGAGAAAAAGAACTCGTTTTTCAAAAAAAAAAAAAAAAAAACTGTTTTCGTTAGTTATGTAATGAAAGTTGAACCGATGTTCTCATGACATTTACGATCTACTAAAAACTTCTTTAACCCCAATTCCAAATATTGATTTCTCTCTCTTATTTTTCTCCATCGTCTACGAAACAATAATAAAAAAAAAAGACAGAACATCAAAAGCAGTCAGGAAATATCGGGTTATCATGGTTCTTAAATATCACATGTTCATCCATATGTATTAAGCTGAACACAAAACAAAAGAAGATCTAACGTATGTTCTCTGTTTTTACTTCCTTCCGAAAAGTTTCGTTTCACAACACAACAGTTCGTTATTCTTTCTTTCTTTATTTTTTTTTTCTGATTCCGTTAACTTCAGATAGGAAGATAAACATCTGTATATTTTTTTTGCTCTGAAAAATTGGTTGTCTGAGCATTTCTTTACAAATTCAAATAATAAAATAAAACTTACTTAAGGTTAATGTAAAGCAAAGATCTCCAACAAAAGATGTCAGCACTATCTCCGTATATGTCTAATGTATTTTTTATCGTTGCACGAAATTTCAATGTTGCTCCTACAAATTCATGCCTAGAGAGTTCTAACTTTCGGGGAAGAAAGTTCATAACCAATTCAAGAGTTTGATCAATGCCGATTTTTTATATTCGTTTCTGTACATTGTTGAAAGATTTTCATCGTTATAGGTTTTGGTATTCATAACAACAATCAACCGATTTCAACAATGAAGAAAAACGAAAATAAAAATCAATATTGTTGTTAAACCCTTGAATTGGTTATGAACTTCCTTCCCTAAAAGTTAGAACTCTCTAGGTTTGAATTCTCGAGGAGCAACATTGAAATTTCGTGCAACGATAAAAAATACATTAGCCATATACGGAGATAGTGCTGCCATCTTTTGTTGGAGATCTTTGCTTTACATTAACCTTAACTTATACTGATGGAGGGCAAGGACATCGATTAGCTAAGCCTGTCGGTAGATTGAGAGATGACGTCATTTCTCGGCGATGACGTCATTTCAGAAGGCTAAGGAATCTACACTCTACTGAGGCCTTCCGGTCGTTCTGCCGGAAGGCAGGTCTGTCTTGGAAGGTCGTTGAGTAAGATGAATCGATGGTGGTTTGTCATTCCTTTCCATTCTAAGAACGGGACTTACAGTTTAAGGTGAGGTCAGAAGCAGTGTCACCTACTAGATATGGAACCCGGGCCCCCCATTTTTTATGTAAAGTTACAAAATGTATTCTTGAGTATGCATAGCTCCATACTAATAATCTTTGTTAGAATTCGTTATGTGTTTAGTGATAATGATTTTTTTTAAATAAACCTTAGTTTACGCAATCTCTCCTTGAAGGGTGGATCTGATTGCACACATCGGCCTGATCCAAGGTTGTCTAAAGGTCTTCAATTAAATTCAAATAAACGGACAAAAATAGATGACGCATATATGTAAGAGAGAGTGCGCATGAAAATACGATGAAAGTCTACGGCACGAACCGAATAGAAACACAACTTGTTGTCATCAAAAACATTATGAATTGTTCTGTTGCAGCAAAACGTTATGAGCTAAAGTAGTCCAAATATTTCTATTATATGTTAAGTTTCTTACTCTTGGTACTGTTTATAAAATTTGGTCATTGAATACAATAGTTCCTTAAAAAAAAAAGTACTTAAGTAACAGAATTAAATTATCTAGCACTGTAATACACTGGAGACCCGCTGATAATAATACTATAATCAATTTATCATAAATGAATGCGCAATCTCTCCTACTTTACGCTTGTGCTAACAATTCTCACTAATGAGAGACTGCGCATCACATAGCTTAGACGGTAATTTCCAGAATGACCCCCTAACTACGTACAACATTAACTTTGATATTCCTGGATTTGCAATTTTTTTAATAGTAAAACATTTCTCCCGAAAAATTATGTATGAAAATTCAAGCATTTTCCTTTTTTGTTGTAGACACAAAAATTGATAATATATTTCAGCGACCACCTTTGCATTATCACAGGAATTTATCTAACGGGTCTGTCAGTGACGTTTTCACTTCTCCTTCATCCGCAACGCGCTAATGCCACTGTTTCCTTACTTTACTGAATCCGCGCAGTCTCTCCTACCGCGTAATCTCTCCTGGCTGTACCATAAATTGACTGTAAAAATAAGTTGTTTATGTGTGCCAATTACTTATGGAATCAATGACTGCTATGAGGATGCCGTTTGTCTACGGAAGCATATGTGATGTGAGGTTTTTACGTACTTCGAATGTCAGTTTTGGAGATGTTTTCGTTGTTAAAACCAAGTCTATAAGAGTTTACAATTTACTGGCTTCTTTAATGTTACTAGTAGTCTTTGCTGTTCATGTACTGAGTTGGTACTGCACTATAGTTCAAGATGTTATATGTTAATTATATTTAGTAACCTACAAATGCAATACAACGATGGTCATACTATGCATTGATATTGTTTCTGAACTATCCTAATCTAACAATATTATATTAAGATCCATGTAAATCAACGAACTCCAACAAAAGATGGCAGCACTGCCTCCTTACATCTCTAATGTATTTTTATCGTTGCACGAAATTTCAGTGCTGTTCCAACAAATTCAAGCCTACACATTTCTAACTTTCAGGAAAGAAAGTTCATAACCAATTCAAGAGTTCGATCAGTGCCAATTTTTATTTATTTATTTTCGTGTTTCTTCATTGTTGAAAAAGCTTCATTTTTATAGGTTTTGATATTCACAACAATAATCAAGCGATTTCAACAATGAAGAAAAAAGAAAATAAAAAATCGGCATTGATCGAAATCTTGAATTGGTTATGAATTTTCTTCCCTGAAAGTTAGAAGTCTCTAGGCTTGAATTTGTAGGAGCAGAATTGAAATTCCATGCAAGTATAAAAATACATTAGACATATACAGAGGTAGTGCTGCCATCTTTTGTTCGAGATCGTTGCTTTACATTCACCTTAAATCTAAACTTGGATTACACTTGAGTTTAGTTTAATCAAATATCTATGCAGTCCAATTTCACGATATTTGGCGGTGAATCTGCAAACCGTGAATTTATTGGCACGCTTAATTTTATTTACACCATTAACATTAGAGCTACTATGAATAAATGAATTTAGTAATGGCCTTAAGGCTATTTTTGCCTCAGGCCGGGATAAGGTAGGCGACATGATATTGGGAGAAAGTCATTCAGGACCTAGTTTGAAGATACGATCTCGGTGTGACTAAGGAAATTTCTGGGAAAACTAGTCAGGATGGGCAGCTACTGGAACCGTTCCCAGGACCTTCCAATTGTTAAGCCAACGGTCTGTCAACTAAGCTACGCAGGGATTCTGCCAATATTCCTCCAAATCGACGAACACGTGCCCCCCCAACTTAACATATTTTTACAGTTAAAATGCGACAGAAACCCTAGCAAAACACTACTTACATCCCATCTATGGCTTTACTCCTCGTAACTGAAAATCCTAGCCGAATTCACCGCTCGTTACAGCAGCATTAAAATTAAAATTATGTTTATACAGGGTGTTCCAAAAAATATGCTCCTAAATTAATGGTTGACCTCCTCTGAAAGAATTTTGAAACATTTGTGCACTTTCGAGGCATCTAAACATAGTAAAGAAGCGTTAAAAATGACGTCATATCTCGACAAATAATGACGAAAGACGTTTAGAACAAAGTTTATGATCGAAGAATTGCCAGATTAGAGAAAGTTTCTATATTTGTCTATCGCGTCTGTTTACTATTACTTTTGAAGCACCCTGTATATGATATTTAAGAAAGTCGAATTTTCATCACAGATTTATGCATATATGAGAGGAAGGGGAAGTGGGACGTATTTTATTCATAGACAGAATTATGGTCTGCAGGTAGCTCGTACTATGTTGTCTCTCTGTCTCTTCTATCTTCAGAAGGATCCAAAAAAACCACACGTTGGTCGCTCATGTTACACATGGATCCACATGCGGTAGACTTTCCAGAACCTATTGCCATGGAAACAGGGCAGGAAGAGAAGGTTGAGTAAAAGGGGTGTATGTGTGTGTGAGGTGGGGGGATGGGCAACACGAACCATCATGTGGTCAGCTCAGATTAATCGCCTGGTCATGTGCGATGCCGCCCACTGTAGCAGTAGCCATTTAAAAGGCCACCGTACTGCTGCTGCTACTACTACTAGTAATACTATACAACCCCATACCACTCAGACTCTCCTACCTCAAACTCTTGGTGTAAAAACCACCACACAATTCAAGGCAATAACAACAAAGCACGGTAATCAGGCAATTAGCGCCTTCAATAGCTAAACGCACGCATTCCTCGCTCCTCTTATGAAAATTTACAAAACAAAATTTTCCAAACATCACATGTATACCTACCCTCATCCCTTTTTCGTTTTCATACTAGTGTTTTTTTTTAAATTATCACCACAAAAAGAACAACATTTATCTCCTCCTCCCTTTTCACCCCGTAAACGAATTCATCCCTTTATTCACTTAAAAAATCACAACAAAAATGTTTTCTCCCACCCCACATATGTCTTGCGTTCCTCTCATTATTTTACACAGGCATGCCTTTTATTGAATGACGTACCACATGCCATTCACAACTGGAGCGCATATATACATGCAGATAGGCACATAGAGAGACTACGAGCAGACTATGTCAGAAAAAGTATTTATATACAATCAAAACTGTTGCGAATAAGCTTCCTAAGGTTAGTGTGAAGCGACTATCTCTCACTCTAGATGGTCACTACTCTCGTATGTCTCTAACGTACTTAATTGTTGCACGAAATTGCAATGCTGCTCCTACAAATTCAAGCCTAGGGAGTACAAACTTTCAGATAAGACAGTTCATAACCATTTCAATAGTTCTAGCCGTGCTCATTTTAAAATTTATCTCTTGTTCCTAGTTGAAAGAGCTTGATTGTTTCAGTGAATATCCAAATCTGTAAATATGAAGTTCTCTTAACAATGAACAAATAATAAAATGAAAAATCGCCACGAATAGAACGCTCGTTTGAACTCTCTAGGCTTGAATTTGTAGGAGCAGTATTATAATCTCGTGTAACGAAAAAGATATATTAGAGACATACGGAGGTAGTGACCGAGCCGCCGTGGCTCAGTGGTAGAGCGTTGGCGTAGCATTTGGGAGGTCGTGAGTTTGATTCCAGCAGCCGACCATCCAGACAGAGGTTTTTCCAGGGTATTTCCTCAGTCACACCAGGCGAATTCCGGGATGGCGCCTTCAACATTGGCTCTGTTTGACACCTTCCCGAATCCTTTCCCCCTTTCTTTATCCCTGAGCCTTAGATGCCTAAAGACCATAAATATAATTCAACGGAGGTAGTGCTGCCATCTGTCTTTAGAAACCGTTGCTTCACACTTTTAGAGAACGAGAAAAAAGTTTCGGGGTCATAGTTTATTGCCACTTCGTTCGTCTGTGTCTAAACGAAAGGAGACAGATAGAGAATCCGACTACAGATTTAGGTTCAGAGACCTCAAATGCTACAACCTTCCCTTATGAGTACTTTTGTACTACGTGCACTCAAAAGTATCCAAAGCCTACTAGTATGTAGATGAAAACAGATAAAATCACTTTAGCGACCTCGAATTATCCAACCATTTTCTATCTGGTAAGGCTGAAATATTTCAGTAATGGTATTACTGTACTATACGCCTCAGATGATGAACCTCCGGAGGCTAGACCTCACCCGCATTAGCCCTCACTTGCAGGGTGAGGTCGAATGGAGGTCGATGGGAAACTCCGTGCAGAAGGGTGAGGTTGAGTGGAGGTCGATGGGAAACTCCGTGCTGGAGGGTGAGGTTGAGTGGA
>JAGDQP010002482.1:85815-104266 GCA_022664845.1 Lepisma saccharinum
GGTGAAGTGGAGGTCGATGGAGAACTGCATGCTGGAGGGGAGGTGAAGTGGAGGTTGATGAAGAACTGCATGCTGGAGGGGAGGTGAAGTGGAGGTCGATGGAGAACTCCATGCTGGAGGGGAGGTGAAGTGGAGGTAGAAGGCGAACTCCATGCTGGAGAGGAGGTCGAGTGGAGGTCGATGGAGAACTCCATGCTGGAGGGGAGGTCGATGAAGAACTCCATGGTAGAGGGGAGGTGAAGTGGGGGCCGATTGAGAACTCCACGCTGGAGAGGAGGTGAAGTGGAGGTCGATGGAGAACTCCATGCTGGAGGGTAAGGCCGAGTGGAGGAGGTCGATGGAGAACTCCGTGCTGGAGGGTAAGGTTGAGTGGAGGTCGATGGGGAACTCCGTGCTGCAGAGGAGGTGAAGTGGAGGTCGATGGAGAACTTCATGCTGGAAGGTGAGATTGAAAAAGATCAGGCCAACATGGACATCTATACTATATACACTGTCCGTAATACAAGATAGCCTCCAGGCACTAGTACTCATGTCGAATTGCGGTCCACACAATATTAGAACCTCGATCTAGGTGTAGACTTTACGGTTGGAAAGGGCAGCGAAGTTTTGATAGAAGCACACATACAAGCACTCAATTCTAGCAATAACATTTAAATGCAAGCTTCGAAAGAAGCTCATTGGTAGTTAGCTAGTGACGCAGAGTAGCGGGAAGACCCCAACGTTTGAGCTGCACAAAATATAGTTCTCTCTCAGCTCTGCCTCTTTTTCTAGAACTTCCTCAGCACCGGAAACCATTAATTTATTCCAGCACAAGACACTCCTCAGAACAATCGAGCTGCTCAGATAGGAATTGATGTAGTTTCTACGTTCACTTTCTATCGTGTAAGGTAAATCGTGAGAGAAAAACGCGACAAAAACAAAAAGCCTTGTCTATAAAGTTCCAAAAGACACTAAATCCATGCTCCTCAGGGTATAAAGGTGTTGGGGAAACAAAAACAAGGAAAAAGAAAAGAAAAAGAAAATAGCTAAAGAAAAAATATATGTAACGATTTAGAGTTCAAAATAAAAGAAGAAAATTGAAGACTGGTAGATATGTAATGTTTCTATCTCCCCGTGCTGCCGAGCTTCATTCTGCACGAAAAAAAAAAGCAGTAGGAAAGAATAAAAATGTCGACATCGTTTTGTCTCTCACGTTGTGTATATGTGCGTATGTGTGTGCGCGAACGAGAGACAGAGAGTGTGTGGAGGAGGGAGGCAGAGAGGAGGATTTCCATTCTCTGAACCGGATGAAATATAAGAAAACAACCCCATCGCTGTGAGAGGAGTTATAAATTGGGTAACAAAGTCTTCCATCATATATCTGTAGAAGGAAACTAGTGGTAGTTGTTGTAAAAGTTTTCTTGAGCCAAAGATATTTCCGGAATTTCTGGAAACCCAACAGATCTGGAGCCATGATCGAGAACTTCTTCTACTCGCCATCAACTTTTCCGGCGCTTTTCGTCCTGTCTTGCGAAATTGCTGCTTCCATATCGAAGATTAACAGGCCTCCTGTGCTTGTAGTAGTATTAGTGATAGTAGTGGAACTACTTCTACTACTAAGGACATGAGTGAAATAAAAATAAAAAAAAAAAGTTTCCAAGAGGGGAAATTGCTCCTCCCCTAAATGGTATGGGGAAGAAAAAGATAAAGATGTCAGAGGGACGTAAAAGAGGAAAAGAGATGTAACGTTTTTGAGTGATGTTAGGGTATTGGAACTGAGAGCAAAGTGGCTCGATCTTTGTGCCCTCTAGGGTCACGTATCTATAACGAAAAACAAGTTGTTCGTCTCCGTTCAAAACTCAATTCTTTAAAGCGAAAAATAAAAGCACAAAGGTCTTTTAAAAAAAAAATGAGAGCGGGAACACAGAAAATGCTGTTTAAGCTGATATTTACCCACAAACTTCTGGTTATAAAATGTTCCTCTTCTTTTTTTTGCGAACCTTTGAAAAAAAATCACAGTGGAGTTTCTCTCTCTCCAACATAAACTACTGAGGAAGTTGTCAGGTCGTTTACTGCGAACTATATGACGATAGGGGGAAGTCAAAATGGGCAAGGGAAGTAATATGATGTTCGGTTGTTTGCTGAATATTTTTTATGACCTCAAAGATGGAACGATGGCTGAAAAAAAAAATACTGCTCCATCTCTTTCCCCAACGATCAAAGATGATCAATATAATGAACAAAGATGATTGTGTATATCCGCTTAAAATACATGTGTTTCCGTGTTTAGATACATGGTGTATGATACGGTATTCCAGATTACACGGTTTTGACAATATATTCCCTGTTATTTACGTACTGTCCTCATGCCTTTTTTACATACTCATCATCCATTCTGGTATTCATTTTCTAACATATGACTTAGGGTGGAGCCCGTATGTTCCGAAAGTAAAGCGAAAGAGGGCGTAGCTTTTTTTTTTTTTACTAGCAACTCTCCTTCATTCTATATAGAAGGTCAATTCACACTAGGCAAATGCTTGGATGGTAGCTTCAACCTAGATCCTGGCCGACACGTTCCCGCATCCTTTACCGTCCCCTATCCCGGGCTGAGCCTTAGATGCCTGAAGACCATAAATACAATTCAAAAGTACGTAAACAATTGATTGCAAGCAGAAGCAGTCATTGAGTTATTGACGAAAGAGAGGTGTAGACTTTCTGATATCTACAGAACTCGACCAATGTTTATGACGGATATGATACCGTTGACGAGAGCGCTCTGCACATGTGAATGAAGAAGATTAAACAAAGAAAAAGCACCGACAACTGGCGTAGTGGGAGACTACCAAAGTCATTAACTTACAAATAGCCAAAATAAAAACACTTTTAACTAAAAATATATCAATTAAACGTAGGTAAAATAGTTTGAACAATGCAAAGAATAGGCCTATGTATAGTTTTGTTAAGCATATGCAATAATTTTGCTAAAACCGTTTCTATTTTGGACTTGTAGAAGTTAATGATATAGGTGCACTATTCTTGATGCAGTCTTCGAACTGGCATAAGATTGAAAGGCTCACGTTTTTATGGTTTGATGAAGCTTTGTTTAGATAATTGAAACGTCACATACTTATTGCAGAAATAATGTACAATGATCAGAAAAATGTTAATGACTGCTAAACCGCATAAAGTTAAAGATATTACACCACATGATTTCCCCCATAGCTACACCTCATCTTCATAAATTTTACTGTATGTGGTTTGTGAATGGATCACGCGTAATCCTTTCTACTGTTGGATAAAAAGAATGACTCCTCATTTCGTGTATTTGCTAGCGCGTGGGTGTGCGAGGAAACGGAGACGTCACTCTGTTGCGTGGGAGAAACATGGGAGAAGCAGATGATAAGAACTAGCGCGTTTGATAATTCACTGCTACATGGGAAGACGCTAACTTCCACCATCCAGAGTTGCCAATTGTAGATTGATTTAACTAAATTATCTATATTATATACGTTTTTTAAATGACAAACTTATTTACAGCATTATCTACATTCTATTGGCTGTAGGAAGTTCCTCCATTCCTACAGGGAGGAAACGCCTTTGTTGTGGATAGTCGTAATTTCCACATAAGTTGTGATCTTTTTCCTGCAGAAGAAAGAGCTAAGTATACAACTTCTTAAGATATATATATATATATATGCATGCAAGGGAATATTTCAGATTCATATAACGCTCATAGCTTCGACTATAATTATAGTTTACGAGATATAGAAACATACTTTTCTTCAGCATGGTAATAATGACTCACTAAGCTAAAAGAAAAAAAAACATTAGCCTATATATTGTCACACTTGAAGTAGCACATTTCAGAACCATTGGACTGCTCGGAAGTTGGACCATGACCCAATGGTGGTTTGCCAATGCCTTCAATTGCATGAAAAGACAGTTTGCATGTTTCAAGTCAACTTGTCCCCATTGAAAAACAAGTACGGGACACCTTGATAGCAAGGGGACAAGTGAAAGTAACTCATCCACCAGGGACACTCGAACTATTTAACGCCACGGTTCTCTACCGTTTTGGTTTAGCGGAATAGTGAAAGAGTTCTCCGCTAGGATGTGCTACTAGCCACCAGAACCAGATTCACTTTTCAAAGGGGTTCTGCCAGGCACCCCGAATGGGAGCGTGTCAGCACGAAAATTCTTGAGCACATCCTCTCAACTGTTTTTACGATTAAAAATCAATAGGAACCCTGCAAACCACTACTTACAGCCCCACCCCCCAAATGTTGGCTTTACACCCCTCGAAACAGAATACCCTTGCAGAATCCTTGACGCTCGGAAATGTGCTCCACATCAGAAGAATTACTGTGCAGAGATGAAGAAAGCGTTCAGAGTTTATCTAACCCCTTTTATTTAAAGTCTTTGCCATCCTCCTAAAGACTTTAAACTGACTGAGCAGTTCTGTCGTTCTGCTAAAGACTGAGTAAACTAAGATGGCGAACTCACGTTTCGATTCAGATTTAAGTATTTTAATTTTAGCCCTTCCTCTCATGTAAACATCCTTGGAGACTTCAATGACGTCACGTGTTAGACAACCTATTCGCTCTATAAACTTTGGGATTACACCACAATTAGCCTGACCCTCAACACCAACAAAAATTACTTCTTACTCATTATTAGTTCACTGAACAGCCAATCATCATTACTTTTTAACTCAACCTGAGTCTGAGATGCCTAAAGGACATAAATAAATTTAATTATTGCTATAGTTATTTCTACAGTTCCAATTCAAATATTTCAAAGTACCGGTAAGTATTCCTACACTAAACATTTTTCTGGCACCTCTTCAATCTCCTATCGATCTAAAATTATTCGTAAACTGACACATGTTGTACTAAATGAGATCAAGCACAAAAGACCACAAGAAACAAAAAAAGTTGAAGAGTAAAAACGGAACTCCTCCGTACGTCCGACGTTCCACAAGGCAGTGTACTTGATCCACTCCAATTTAAAAGTGTCAAAACTTCACGAACACACACATCGACTTTGTACCTAAAAGTTTTAATAAAGAAAAAAGGGAAAGAAAAAGAAGATACACGAAAACATTAACTGGAATGGGTTCGCAATATTTTTTTTTTCTTTTTGTTTTATCTTTGATGATTTTCAAGAGTTGAAGCAAGTTTGACCACGGACTTTGAAGACTGGCGCCCGAACACCCACACTCTAATGACAAAAAAGAAAAAAAAATGGCGTTGAAATAAAATATAAAGGCCTTTTCTGCCCTTCTTTCTACTATCATCTGTGTAACATGAGAAGAAATTAAATGAAAAAACAAAGCAACAGACAGTAGAAGAAGAATCAAAACTTGCCAATCGGGTTGAGAGGATGTCGGTTTCGTTCTTTTTCTCTCTCTCTCTCTCGACTGTTTGCTATGAAAAGAAAGGTAGTACAGTAGGTAGATGAAGAATAAAAGCAAAGTGCGAAAACAAAAAGAATATCGTTCCACGACGTAGACAGTGGCTGGACTTGTTACAGAGTTGGGAAGCTGTCAAGTGTCACTTCCGATTGAACGAAGACGACAGAAAGAACAGCCACACGAAAAGAGTTTTCTGCTGCACTTTGTTATTAGTGGGCTGTCAGGATGTCATGGAGGGGGAGTTTCTGAAAGAAACAGTACAATATCATCCCTCTTCTCTCTTTTTTTTTAACACTTTTTCTTTTTGGTCGCCAGCGACCCATTCTACTGATTCTTCCAAAGTCAAATGTTACAATACCTCGCCTCCTACTTCCAAAAACTATTCTGTCACCGTGGCAACAAGAAGAAGAATATATTTTCTTTTGTTCTTTTTTTGGGTTTTCTGTTGGTTAAGCGCACGCGATCTTTTCCTACTCTTTAGGCAATGTTGTGTTTGCCACAAGATTTGCATTTCTGACTCTGTCCACACGAAAGGGCTGAACGAGATACACCAGCAATTTCTATTATATGAGTTCTAGGTCTATTTGGTCAGAGTTTTAACACGAAACTATACTACATAATATAACACGAAACTATACTACAGAGTTTTCCCTCGAGGGATGAAATGAGTAGGAGCGTGTAATGATTTCCAAAGTAGTTAATGTAAATTAACTAAATCCAGAAGGAGGAATATAGCAGTGTAGAAAACTGCCAACAAAGGAAAGGGATTTTAAAAAACAACAACAGAGTATTGTTTATTGCGTTACCTACAGAAAAATAATACAGACGCACGTGCAAATTCAAACCAAGGAATCTCATATTTTCAGTGAGGTAAAGTTATTGTTAAATAGGATTACCAATTGTTCTTGTTTTGAAGTGCATATCTTTTCCTAGCTGATCGTTCTCCAATTTTATCTAGCTAAACAGCCCTCTTCTGGAATGTATAACCTGGTAACTCTGATTTTAAGAGTTATTTTTCATTCCTACTATGTTCATAATTGATACAGCTCCATTGTTATAGCTTTGGACATTTATTTCCAACAATCAAGCTATTTAAACAACGAAGAAAATACAAAAAAAAAAAAAAACAACTCTGCATCAACATTGTAATTTTTAAACTGTTATAAAGGAAGATGCTTTTAGTGGGATCCACAAGATCCCCACTTTTTTAAAAAAAAATTAGTATCAGATTAGGAAAAATTATATCAATTTTAGGTAAATTTCACACCCAGGCAGATCCCTTCTAGCCAAGAAAACAAATTCTAGATATGTGCCTGGTTATGAACATTTTGTCTGGAATATTGAATTCCCTTGGTGTGAATTTGTGGAGAAAGTACCTCTTTCAAGAAATAAGGAAATCAATGTCATGGAAATAACATGCTACCGTTTAGCTTTGGAACTCACTGATTTACAATAACAAAAAAAAAAAAAAACTGTAAAAGTGAATCTCTTCTTAAGTGTATCTTTGCATTGAACAGGGTCACTTAAACTGGCTCATAGACTAATTTTCAATGCGCCAAACAGCCAAGCTGTATACCTGCTTAAGGGATATGATTCTAGGCAACATTTTTTTTTCGAATATTAGGAAAAGGGGATAGCAATCTGAGTCTTTATTAAGGTACAATACTAGAATTCGTTTGTTCAACCTACGGGAAATCATGAAATCTTCGGTCAGAATGTTCGGTACCAGAACTCGAACCTTTACAGTGTCGATCCGAAGTCTGCCACCATAATCAATACACCACGGGGGCTGACTATTATCAATAACTACGTACTATATTGTTTGAAGCAGCAATAAACCTATGGTATATCCTTTCTGCCAATATTTCTGTATCTAAAAAAAAAAAAACTTTTTGCATGGCAAAATTTCGTAATAACAACTGGCAACATTGTCATAGTTCTTGTATACCAGCATATATCCTCTTATCTTCTGAGCAGACAGTTGTAAATAAATTAATTATACAATCTCGCCCCCCCCCCCCTTCGCCTTCCCAATAAAAACATTAAATAAAATCTCTCTGAGTACAGAACTGTATGAATTTATCGCTTATAAATGCAAGCGTGGGGGATATCGAATAACATGGTGGAATCACAAAGCACATCCGATGTCTGCGAGCGAAATAAAAAAAATCGGGAATATAAATTGATTCCCGCCCAATTTCATTGAATTTAAAACTCCCCCTCTCTCTCGAACAATGATGCACAAAAAGAACCTTCTTTTTTTTTCTTTTTTTTTTTGCGAGTGGACATCCGCTCACATATCATAAGGGATTGTTTGAAAACCATATACAGTTAAAACCAGACTAGGAACAAACAAATAATGAATATTCTCGATATGCATAGTTTTATGCATGCGTGCATTTATACATACTTGTGTGTACGTGTGCACCATAATTGTTTCAGTCTCTCTTGCGATTTCATACGCATTAAATAACACGGAGAGTCCTTCCTCAGTTTGATGGTTAATTGCTTTTAGATCTTTACACACTGATATTCAAGACAAGAGTTTTATTTCCTACACCTATCCAAATAATTACTTTGGAGCAACATAGATGGCAGCAAAGGTTACACGTTGAATTAAATCGCAAAAGGATTACGATTCGTTACCGTCATTAGACATTACACGTGAAGAATGGTTAAAAAGAAAAAAAAATAATCGAATGACGTCTGTTAACAATCTTTTTTGTAAGTAGTTTTCATTCCAGACAATGGTGAATTATCTACTACAGTGATCCCGAAGAAGGGTGTATGTACCTTTTGAAAAGGTGTGACTTATTAAAAAGAAAATAAGTCTATGGCTCTCTTCAGAATTAGATTAGAGATCGTAACGTTTGTTGCACGTGAGTTATGAAGGTCATCGCTTGACATCCAGATCCATTAAGGCAGGCGTCCCGCAAGGAGTGGTACTCTCTCCACTACTGTACACACTACGGCCGATACCCCCATCTTGGACATATGATTCCCAGCAACATTCGCAGACGACACTGTATTCTACAACACTGTTTGTTAGCAGCCAACTGTCGTTCTATCACAGATGCTGAGAAAAGCACAGCAGTTATGTACTTACAGTAGCCTAAACGCAAAGTACTTGGCCTACCTTTATTGATGTACGAGAACAACGACATTCCTTACAGTCCGAAAGCTAAATACCTAGGTGGTAGTCTGGAACGTGGCTTTACTTTTTCATTAGCCATCAGAAACAGATTACTGCGTAAAGTGTTAGCACTGTACTAACTTTTTCGTACCCTGCACTTACACATGAAACCAGAATCCACTTTTCTAATTATAATATCTACACTCACCTACCCATCTCCATCCTGGCAGCATATAGCATCAAGTCACCTAGCACGGTTAGAACCAGCTCAAATGAAAGTGAGACGTTTGATTACAGGTTTGATACGCACACTAGGAAAGCTCAAATATTGTACCTAGAGT
The DNA here is from genome assembly GCA_022664845.1 of Lepisma saccharinum. Taxonomy (NCBI): domain Eukaryota; kingdom Metazoa; phylum Arthropoda; class Insecta; order Zygentoma; family Lepismatidae; genus Lepisma; species Lepisma saccharinum. The sequence goes on from JAGDQP010002482.1 coordinate 94,682, forward strand.
CAAACACGTTACAGGCAGTCTTGAAATATAAGCATCTAAAATTTTGACAAACACTTCCACGTGAAGTAAATATCGCAATGGACAGAAATAGGCATAGAACACATGCACAGGGAAACCTTTAGCACGCCACGAGAAACATGAGAAGTCTCTAAGATACTGTGATCAAAATATCTCCTGACCTGTGACAGTTGCAAGCTCCAGATATCAATTACACACACACTAAGCTCCAGCTTTACAATCGACCGCTCAGCTTTTAACCAGCGTTGAGGCCAAGTCATATGTTCCGTACGCAAAACTTGACCTCAACTTAGCGCTGGCTAGAAGCTTAACGGTCCATTGTAAAGTTGGGGGTAAGTCCGTCTGCAACTTCAGATACATAATAAATTATTAATCGAGTCAGGGATAATTACCTAGATATTCGAAGCCAGTGATTTCGCCAGACCCCCCCCCCCCCCCCCTGTTGAGGATATCACCCTCCAAATCCTCAAGAGCAGCCCTAACTTAAAATTTTTTACGGATCACTTTCCAAAGCTCCACTTACACCCTCCCAATTTTGACTTTACACCCCCAACTGAAAATTCTGGTGGAATCCCTGCTCGAGGTGTAAACTCAGAAATAACCGTGACCATTCAGAATGGGAATAGAATCTTGGTCACCATGGTAAAAAAAAAAAATCACATTCCATTTGTTTTACAAATTTAGATTCAAACAAGGGAAGTATGACTTCGACAAAATTAAAATTTCGCATATTGATTTTTTTTTTTTATCACACGCATATCTCGATATGCGTTCATCCAGTTTTCTTTTAATCAAGGGAGAAGGTATTGAACCAAAATCAGAGATAGTACATGTTTATCAAATCACAATTATTCATGTCGCTAATTTTCTTGGAAACTTAAGGCTAGAAAAAAACCTTTTCGGAAACTGTTTTGGAAAGGGTATTTGGTACTGCTACAAAAACTGAACCAGTGATACGTGATCCGCTCGTAATAGATGTAATGAACTCCAAGCATATAAGCTTATATTTGATCGAATTATACGAAACTGCGCATGAATTTTTACCCTATACTCTATCTGTGACACCAGAGGCAGTAAAAGAATAGTGAAGACGTGTAATCGATAAAACACGTCACGTTAGATACGATGCATGAGGTGGTTGAACAGGGAGATTGAGTTCAGAGGGGAAGGGGGGGAATATATAGATAATAAGACGCAGAGACAGTTATATGATATAAAAAATAATATGGATACCTAATCGCTTCTATATAGGAGCATTAGCATTTATGATCGTTCGTGCGATGGTAATAAAAATCTAACGAAAAAACGATAGCTTCTCCCCCCCCCCCTCCTCCCCAAAAAATAGAAAGATTTAATGGCTACCGAATATAATCTTGGAAATGAACTAAATACATACGAACATACACGCTTACTTATTCATGTATAAACTGCATATGAACCAAGTTACCTTACGTGGAAACGAAAACAAAAAAAAAAAAGATTGATTATAACAAAGGAAAAGAAACGAGTCATGCGAAAAAAAAAGAGGAGAGAAAAATAAGAACGAACTCTATCCTATTCGTTTACATTTTTTTTTCCTCACACCTTGGAATAGGTGTTTTGTCATTATGACAATAAAAATTTGCCACCCTGAGTGCTACGAGCATGTTCATGTTAACAGATGACTATCGCGCTGAATGGATAGTCACGCATCTCCGGTGAAAGACCAGTCACTTCGCACCTTTCCAATATTTACACGAAAGGATATATGGATATGAGGTGAATAAAGAGAAAAAACAAAAAAACAATTCACGGCAGTTTTGGTAGGGAGAAAGATCGTTATATTTCTGTAGTCAGGTAATAATATAAGACTTTCTTTATCCTTTTCCCTTTTTTCCTTGCTCCCATTGATGCTTACTTTATGATTTCGTAAAAAACAAAAGAACCACTAATGTGTCAGAAATTTCGACAAGCGTCTCGCGATCAGAATTTGTAAACTAGAAGTGACAAGGGATATAACATAGCCCATGGTTATACTATCTAACCCAATCTACGAATATATATGATCATACAGAAATATATTTTGAAAGAAAAAAGGAAAAAAAAATCCTGCACTCGCCAGGGTTCGAACCTGGTTTTTGTACTCAACAAACCCACGCTCTATCCACTGAACCACGATAGGAGTTTGCAACCAATGATTTGTAAGCTTTATTAACACAAATTAGTATTACGTAGCAAGCTAGTTACGTAGTAAGCAAGATGGCGGCTTCCCAGCAAAATCCGAGAGCGAGATTCTAGAAATTTCCAATTGCGACAGTGCCATTTTTAGAAAACTTTGATTTCAAAAAAAGGATAAATAAGTTTATTTTTAGAATGGACCCGTTGACAACTTAACATATAGTGAAACACTGTCCACTTTTTATGAACGCCAGTGTACATTAAACAGAAAACCCTGCATACAACAACTTTCAGTTTTCCTCTGAGGGATTAACTCGCCACGAGGCGTTTTCCCATACACTTGAGACGGGTTAAGGCAGAAATTTATCACGTTAACCCACAAAGTTACAAATAAATAGGCTCGATTTACAAATAGGTAGAATATAGCTTCGCGAACTATGAATCTGTCAAAACTAAACGACGACGTTTTACGAGTTATGAAGAAGTTTTCGGACAATAAGTCATTAAGTAAACAAGGACTGCAAAAGAACTGGTGTACTGTACTACGTTCTATACCAAGATCGCTATACGAACCGCAGTTAAGCTCCGCCCATTTATTAATAGGCGTGGTCTCGACAGCATGACGTTGCGCTATTGCCAGTTTAGCTGTCTTCTAGACGATGAAGTAATCTATACGAAATTATCGTTTCAACTTTTATTTAATGTATAGCACTGCACGTACTGAAGAATTAAGTTATATTGTTAAAGAACAAGTATTTTAAACCGCTAAAAAAGTTACTTGTTATCTGGTTTCCTTTGCTAGGTGTGGCAACAGTGTACTATTTTTCAATCGCATTACATAATCAGCAACCAAATGAGAATAGTACTACTGTTCGTGTGTGCTAGCGATCCAATCCAAAGTTATAAGGGTAGGAAATTTCCCTCGGACCACCTCCAGAATTCATCACTAATTTTGCGTTTGGATAATCAGATCGGTGGGCGTTCTGACCGGGATTCTATTTTTCTCAAGCATTTTCGGACCAAACTTTGCAATATACAGGAAATATCGTAACATGGGGAACCACTGAGCAGCAACGCTGCTGAAATAATAATAATAATGAACGAATGAATGTTTATTAACGTGCTACAAACAGCACTTGGTCTAGCACGGATATAATATGCAGTTCATTTTACAATCGTCTTTCTACATTAGTGACAGATTAACATACATAATAAAATGGTTGTGAACATACAAGATGCAACAAAAAATGAGCGTATGTAAGTTACAGCGTACTGAGTAATTAAAATATTAAAACCCTGAGAATACCACTCCTCTGTACAGTACCAGTTGTGTACAAAGGCACAGACGTAGTATCTTATTTACTTAAATTCAAACTCAACATGTTGATTCCATGTACAGTATTAAAATACAATATACTGTACTTGGGTAACGTATGAGTATACAACTAACCATGATACAATTAATACAGTTGAAACTAAACAGATGTCCTAGTTATCATAAAAAAATATTGTAGTTATCTATCATTCTCTGTAATATTCCATTATAGGCATTTAGCATGCCTAACGCTTTGTATCTTCTGAAATAATGTGTAAATACATTTATGATTCTGTTTTCTAGTAAATTTATGCAATGTATTTGATTCTGCAAGTATGAGAAAAATATGGTAACCTTAATTTAAAGTATAATATTATTTTTTTTTAAAAAAGCACCTTTGTACAGATTCAACACTGTCGGAGGTCGTTTTTGTACTTGGAGACCAAATTGAGAGTGCATACTCAAGTTTGTGTCTTAAAAGAACCTTGAAAAGTGTCAAGTATGGTTGTTTTCTAACTAGATCACCCCACTGATAGAACACAAATCCAATCAATTTCCTGACTTCGTCTTTAATGCCTTTAATATGATCATTAAATTTAATTTTACTATCAAATTTAACTCCTAGGTACCTTGACCGTATTCACTCTGTTAATTTTATTATTCATGATTGAGTAATTGCTTACCAGGTAATTAGTTTTCAGAATATAATTTATTTAGCATGTTTTCTTATTGTTTATTCTCATCTTGTTTTCCACACACCAGTTTTCGATTTCACAAATATCTTTCTGCATTTTTATCATGTCATTATTGTCACTGATGCGACCTAATCATTTTAGATCGTCTGCATAGACCAATGGGGTTTGATACCCTTGTACATAGGTCTTATATAAATACTAAACAAAAGCGGCCCAAGAGGTGACCCCTGAGGAATGCCATTAAGAATGATGGCCTCTGAGGATGGAGATCTATTGATCTTAACCTGGAAAGATCTTTTCCTTTTATTCTACTTTGGAGCTAGATCAATATCATATAATTTGTGTAGTAGCAAGGAATGATTGGCTGAATCGAAAGCTTTTGAAAGATCGAAATATATCACATCGCACTGGCTTTGGTTGCAGACCGATTCTTATATTAAATGGGTGGCTTGACATAGGTTCGTTAAGGTAGATTTGGCGGGAGGGAAGCCGTGTTGGGTTTCGTGGAATCTGGGTTTTAAATTAAACTGGAGATATTAAGCTATTATGAACTCAAAAATTCTGGCGAAACCACTAAGGATGGAAATAGGCCTGTAGTTTTCCAACTCTACCTTAGATCCGCTCTTATGACTAGGAATAATCAGAGCTTTTTTTTCTTCTATATTTTAGGGTAATTAATACCCCTAACGTAGCGAGTTGTAATAAATGGATGTCAGGAAAGCTAGGAAAGTACAACACGCTTTACTTATATAATTAGGTATATTATCTCCACCTACGCTAGACCTCCCTTTTAATTTTCTTGCAGATTTCATTACATTTTCTTCTGTAATAAACCGTAAACCAAATGAATTTATATTTGGATTCTCTGTACCCTTTCTCTTCTATTCACCACCATTATGAGAGAAATTAGCTCCAAAGTACTGCTTAAAAGATTCACTGATTACTAATCAACTCTCTATTAGATTATCATTAACCTTAATTTTTGTTGCACCTTTGTACTTATTACGTCTATAGAAATGAAATCAAAATAAGTTCAGATTGCCTGTCAAACTATTTTCCAAAGCTGACAGATAATTTTCTTTGGCTATTTTGTATTTCTTTTCGACTTATGATCTCAGTTCAGAATTTTTTCTGTCTTCAGTCTGTCTGTCTTTCTTCAGTCTTCTTGTAGTTTATGAATAATCGAGTTGTTTGTTGATGAGATCCTTGAGTTCCCTGTTCATTCAAGGATCTCTGAATGCGTCATTATTACACATATCCAAATACTTTTTAGGGACGTTCTTGTCGAAACTTTCATGTATAAGAGTATACAAGCGAGTTATACACTCTTGTACCTCATTCTGATCAAAACTTAACATTTTCTCGCCTATAGGTTTAAAATCATGTGCTAAATTATTTAAAATCAGCTTGATCGAAGCAAAATTTAGTAACAGTGACTTGAGAAGGAAAATATTGGCGTCTGGGTCACCATTTAAAGCACCCAATAAGAATACAAAAGGAGAATGATATACGTTTTCTTTAGTTAAAGGGGGAGTGTAGATTTCCACTCCATTCATTGGTCAGAAATAAATCTAACACCTCTGTTTGATCGACACTTGAATATGAATCATTTAACTGAGTTAGATTAAAAATACTAGTGAGCTCTCAGTTAACCAGTTGATTCTGGAAACATTGAAATCACATAACAGCATTAATTTAATTTTATTATTATTATTATTATTATTAATAATAATAAGTTTATATGAACTTGCGTAGAAAAATTACTCCATTTTCCAAATGCAGTGTTTTCAACGTGGAGCCCAAATCAACATTTTTTTCTTTTTATAATGGTAAATAAAATATTTCTCCATAAATCAAAAATGATGAACTGATATGAAATTTAGTTGTTTGGGATTTGCAATTGTATCAATTAGGTAGCGCATTTAGGAGTTTAAACGTGATATCATAGGGATATCAGTGTTGCCAGCTTGATGGAAAGATTTTGTTCAAACGACATTATATAGATTTACTATATATTTACGTAATGATAAACATCATAAATGTGAATCACAGAACGCAGTGTTGCAAACTGTAAATATTATGGCAGGATAAATGTTAAAAAAATCTTAACTTGGCTCACTTAAGATGTACACTCAAACTAAAAAAAGAAAGTAATGGAAAATTTGTGAACCCAAGATCTGCACAAGCTTGGGTCGTTATTATGCAACTTGTCACATAGAAAGTGCACCCAACGGTGAATTCGAGTATACAAAGGATTATTTTAAATGTAAAATAAGTGTATACTTTTATACAGCGTAATACCTCAAAGGAACTACAAGTAGTATACATTAGAGCAAGTGGGGGCAATAGATATGAAACAAATAAGCTTGTTACTAGAAGCGAGGGCAATAGATATCAAGCCAAAAAGAAAAAAAAAGATTGTTGATAGGAGGGGGGGCAATGGATATGACGAAATACAGATTATTACTAGGAGTACGCGCAACGGATAAGACAAAAAAAAAGTTTGTTACTAGGAGCGGTGCAATGGAAATCAAGTAAAAAATAAATAAAAACAGTTTGTTACTAAGAGCCGGGGCAATGGATGTGAAGAAACAGGATTGTGCTAACAATCATTCTTTTTTGTCTGTTTTTCCCGCGCTTGCAACACCCATTCATCTACACTCAAGTGGGTGGGTGAACGAAGACATTCAAAGTAGAATAGAAGATTCAGAGCCCACGAAGAAGTAAGAGAAGCAAGAGAGAAGAAAAAGAGCAGCCGTTAAAGAAAGGGGCGTAAGGCAGCAGGATAGTCCTGGAGGAAAGGAGAAAGACACCAAAAGCTCCGCAGTAGTGTGAGGAGACTTATTTGAGATCCCAAAAATGTTTCTTATATAAGGGAGTAGCACGTATTAGCCCTCATTGTATTTGTCTGACGACTTCGTTCTCTTATCGGCTGCAATAAATTTCGCCCAGCTTTCCGCTCGGTTAAGGAACAGCCCGCATAACAATGAACAGGCTTTTTAGAAGGTTGAAAATACGGTAACGTTGGGAGATTTTTACGCTATTATATAGTACGGCGGAGCAGAAAGTTGATAGAGATCCTTATTTTTTTTTCTTTCATGAATTTAAAAATACAGACACGGACTGGAAAATAGTAAATGAAAAGCCACCCTTTGTTAGATTGTCCAGGGAACAAAATAAATAAAAGGAGGAAATAATGGTATTCTAAAACTTAGGAATAGATTATAACGGCCACTCTCCGACGAAGAAGGAGAAACTGCGAAACTGAGAAGGAGAGAGATGTATATATATCTGTGTTTCCGCTATCAATATTCACCCGATTGACATTAAAACATGAATGTCTCCCGAAATATCGTATAATATGTCTTGACCCAAATAACAATAGTTGTACTACAAAAACCATACACCTATGTCATAGTTGCAATACACCTGCTTTTAATTTACATCTATACGGTATCTATGGAAATTATCTATGTTAAATTTTACATTGTACGGACAACGCTGATATTTCGAGGAAGCATAAGTACAGTTGGATGAAGAAAAAGCCTGATATTTTAACTAAAGCTTAAATGTTCTGCACTGTTTTGTGAACATTTAAATATGATTGCTAGCTGCGCATGCTCACAAAGATAAATATTTTGTTATCGTAACAAGGCATCTAATACCAGACAAACGCTTCCGGCCACCATATTGATTATTTAACAACAATCTATGGAGGAAATCCATTCCTAATTGATGGATTTAAAACTGAATAATTCGTGGAATAAGTTGTATAGGAATAAGTAATTCATGAGAGTATTTATTTTGATAATTATTAATAAGATATACATTTGAAAAACACGTTAACTCTACGTTGTTGCCTTCTGATATACATTTATTAACTGCAACTTGGTCTAGTTCGGCAGCACGTTGGATATCTAACTAAACGTCCCGAATTGTATTCCTGTTCAAGGCTCTTCTTATCCTCATTACACTTTTAGTATTGTACCATTCATAAACAATATGGTTAGTTTAGTAACTTATACGAATTCCACAAGAGTACGATATTGTGTCTGTTGCCATGATGTTTGCTAAAAGTATGGTTGTTCTAGCAATGTATATTGGATTTCTAAAACAACACATGTAACAATATTTTCTTCTATAGCCAAAATTTACAACTGTCTCTGTATCAACAATACTATTACCTTTATTGAGCAACATATCCTATACGATAGGCAACCGAAACAGCATCAACGTTAATTGTGCTGCATATACGAAAGGATTTAAATGTTTATAATATGGTATTGGTAAAGGCAACAAATGAAAACATTGTTGAGCGAGGAAGAGCAGGAAGACTTATTCATTTTAGTTCCCAGCACATAAATACCATATTCTCGAATGTATAATCTTCACTTTCAGGGTATCAGAAAAAAATCCCCTGTATAAGCCGCATTATTTTGAGTGTTTTGCAACAAGAAAATGAAATTACAGGATCAAAATTTTGGCCATTTGTATCATCATTTTAGACAGTTTGGCCATTTTTATCATCATCTTAGACCAAACATCTGCAAATTACTAATAGAAAGTTCACCAACAGTACATTTTGTAGTTTTAAAATCCTCACTCACTGTCACTATCACTAATTACAGAATTGTTATCTTCACCTCATACTCGTGTATAAGCCATACTCGTAACAATTAACCCTCCGTTTGAAAAAAAAAAAGGGGGGACTTATACAGTTGCCTTTCATAGTAAATAATATTAAACTTTCTAATAAAGCATATAATTTATCTTTTTTTTTATATTTCCATTTCATACAACAGCTGTACTACACGTTATGTCTTCTACCTAAAAGTACAATCCGTCCCGCATTGCAGAAAAGTCAAGTCTTTACACATCACATCTCTTCCACGAGCTTTTAATTCCCTTCTTTTTTATCTTCATGAAGCCGAAAGGTTCATTTTTTCTCTCCTTCTTTTAATTTAAAGAGTTGGTGCGTGAGGAAAAAAAAAGAAACTACAAACGGGAGTAGAAACAAGACAAAAAAATATCCCTGCTCCTGACGAAAAATACTTTTGAAAAGAGAAGGTCAGGGAAAAGTGGAAAGCTTCTTCTTCTTCTTCTTCTATATAGAGAAAAATTGCAAAAGATAAATCGGAAGAAAATGAAAAACGAAGACGAAAGTTGGGAGAGAAAAAAAATAGCAATATCTTAACATTTTTTTCCCACCGCCAATCTCCTCTTAATCGGTTGGAGATAAATTGAAAGAAACTTCGAAAAGTCAATCATTTCTCGAATGAAGAACACGAAGAAGGGATTTTTTTTTTTACGAGAAACAAAAACAATATAAAAAGTAGTTGAGAGGATGATAATCTCTGGAGGAAATTGAACGAAAAAAGAAAAAGAAATTTTTTATATTGT
>JAGDQP010002483.1:4694-14807 GCA_022664845.1 Lepisma saccharinum
TAAGCGATAATATGGCATAGGTCCGAACTCTAAACTCTTAATTTAACTGTTGGCTTCCAGCTTTCTTTAATTTGGTCCCGATGTTGAATTTTTCCTATAACTTTACTTTGGGTCGAACGCAAAACGTTTTGTTGGTGTTGCAAAATAGCGCAAAACTCTAGTGATAATATGGCATAGGTCCGAACTCTAAACTCTGCATTTAACTGTCGGGTTCCAGCTTTATTTAATTTAGGCTCTGGGTTGAATTTTATCTATAACTTTAGTGTAGGTCGAGCGCAAAACTTTTTATTGGTGGCGCAAAACAGAGCAATAGTCAAATAATAACATGGCATAGCTCCGAACTCTGAACTCTGGATTGAACTGTCGGGTTCCAGCTTTCTTTAATTTGGACCCCATGTTCAATTTTGCTTATAACTTCAGTTTGGGTCGAGCGCAAAACTCTTTATTGGTGGCGCAAAAAAGCACAAAACTAAAGTGATAATATGGCATAGGTCCGAAGTATAAACTCAGAATTTAACTGTCGGGTTCCAGCCTTCTTTAATTTGGACTCCGTGTTGAATTTTGTCCATAGCTTTAGTTTCGGTCAAGCCCAAAACTTTTTGTTGGTGGCGCAAAATAGAGCAAAACTGGAGTGATAATGTGGCATAGGTCCGAACACCGAACTGTGGATTTAAGTGACGGGTTCCAGCTTTCTTTAACTTGGACCCTTGTTGATTTTTGAATATAAATTTAATTAGGGGGGAGCGGAAACTATTTATTTGTGGCACAGAAAAGCGCAAAACTCAAGTTATAATATGGCATACTTCCGAACTCTGTACTCTGAATTTAACTGTCGGGTTCCAGCTTCCCTTAATTTGAACCCCAAGTTGAATTTTTCCTATAGCTTTGTAGGTCGAGCGAAAAACCTTTCATTGGTGGCGCAAGAAAGCGCAAAGCTCAAGTGATAATATGGCATAGGTACGAAGTCCGAACTCTGAATTTTACTGTTGGGTTCCAGCTTTCTTTGATTTGGACTGTGGGTTGAATTTCGCCTATAAATTTAGGTTGGGTGGAGCCCAAAACTTTTTGTTGGTGGCGCAAATTAGAACAAAACTTAAATGATAACATGCATAGCTCCGTTCTGTGAACTCTGGATTTAACTGTCGTGTTCAAGCTTTCTTTAATTTGGACCCCGGGTTGAATTTTGCCTATAACTTTAGTTTGGGTCGAGCGCAAAACTTTTTATTGATAGTGCAAAACTCAAGTGATAATATGGCGTAGGTAGGAACTCTGAACTGTGAATTTTACTATCGGGTTCCAGCTTTCTGTAATTTGGACCCCGAATTGAATTTTGCCTATAACTTTATTTTGGGTCGTACGCAAAACGTTTTGTTGGTGGCGAAAAGTAGCGCAAAACTCAAGTGATAATATGGCCTAGATGCGAACTATGAACTCTGAATTTAATTGTCGAGTTCCAGCTTTCTTTAATTTAGACTCTGGGTTGAATTTTGTCTATAACTTTAGTTTGGGTCGAGCGGAAAACTTTTTATTGGTGGCGCAAAAAAGCGGAACTCTCAAGTGATAATATCGCATAGGTCTGAACTCTGAACTCTTAATTCAACTATCGCGTTCCAGCTTTCTTTTATTTGGACCCCATGTTCAATTTTTCTTATAACTTTAGTTTCGTTCGAGCGCAAAACTTTTCATTGGTGGCACAAAAAAGCACAAAACTAAAGTGATAATATGGCACAGGTCCGAACTCTAAACTCAGAATTTAATTGTCGGCTTCCAGCCTTCTTTAATTTGGACCTTAGGTTGAATTTTGCCTAAAACTTTAGTTTTTTCGAGCGCAAAACCTTTTATTGGTGGCGAAAAAAGCGCAAAGCTCAAGTGATAAAATGGCATAGGTCCGAACACTGAGCTCGGTTTTCGGGTACCAGCGTGAAGTTGAAACCGGACTTGATTTTCGCCTCTAACTTTTTTTGTGGGTCGAGGGCAAAACTTTTTATTGGTGGCGCCTAAAACTCGCAATGCTCAACTAATAATATGACATAGGTCCAAACTCTGAACTCTGAATTTAGCTGTCGGGTTCCAGCTTCCTTTAATATAGACTCTTGGTTGAATTTTGTCTATAACTCTAGTTTGGATCGAGCGCAAAACTTTTCGTTGGTGGCGCAAAATAGAGCAGAACTGAAATGATAATATGGCATAGCTCCGATCTCTGAACTCTTTATTGAACTGCCTGGTTCCAGCTTTGTTTAATTTGGACCCCGTGTTGAATTTTGCCTATAATTTTAGTTTGGGTAGAGCGCAAAACTTTTTATTGATAGTGCAAAAAAGCGCAAAACTCAAGTGATAATATGGGCTAGGTAAGAACTCTGAACTCTGAATTTAGTTGTCGGATTCCAGCTTTGTTTAATTTGGACCCCGTGTTGAGTTTTTCCTATAACTTTACTTTGGGTCGAACGCAAAACGTTTCGTTGGTGTCGCAAAGTAGCGCAAAACTCAAGTGATAATATGGGATAGGTCCGAACTCTGAACTCTGCATTGAACTGCCTGGTTCCAGCTTTGTTTAATTTGGACCCCGTGTTGAATTTTGCCTATAATTTTAGTTTGGGTAGAGCGCAAAACTTTTTATTGATAGTGCAAAAAAGCGCAAAACTCAAGTGATAATATGGGCTAGGTAAGAACTCTGAACTCTGAATTTAGTTGTCGGGTTCCAGCTTTGTTTAATTTGGACCCCGTCTTGAATTTTGTCTATAACTTTAGTTTGGGTAGAGCGCAAAACTTTTTATTGATAGCGCAAAAAAGCACAAAACGCAAGTGACAATATGGCATCAGTCCGTACTCTGAACTCTGAATTTTAATATCGGGCTCCAGCTTTCTTTAATTTAGACTGTGTGTTGCATTTTGCCTATAACTTTAATTTGGGTCGAGTGGAAAACTTGATTGATAGCGCAAAAAAGCGCAAAACTCAAGTGATAATATGGGCTAGGTAAGAACTCTGAACTCCGAATTTAACTGTCGGGTTCCAGTTTTGATTAATATGGACCCCGTGTTGAATTTTGCCTATAACTTTAGTTTGGGTCGAGCGCAAAACTTTTTGTTGATAACGCAAAAAAGCACAAAGCTCCAGTGACAATATGGCAGCAGTCCGTACTCTGAACTCTGCATTTAACTGTCGGGTTTCAGCTTTATTTAATTTAGGCTCTGGGTTGAATTTTGTCTATAACTTTAGTTTAGGTCGAGCGCGAAACTTTTCGTTGGTGGCGCAAAATAAAGCAAAACTCAAATGATAATATGCCATAGGTCCGACCTTAGAACTCTGGATTTCAGTGACGGGTTCCAGCTTTCTTTAATTCTGACCCCGGGTTGATTTTTGGATATAACTAGAATTAGGATTGAGCGGAAAACTCTTTATTGGTGCCGCAAAAAAGAGCAAAACTTAAGTGATAATATGGCATAGTTTCGAATTCTGAGCTCTGAATTTAACTGTCGGGTTCCAGTTTCTTTAATTTGGACCTCATGTTGAATTTTGCCTATAACTTTAGTTTGGGTCGAGCGCAATACCATTTATTGGTCTCGCAAAAATATTTCAAAACTCAAGTGATAATATGACATAGGTCCGAACTCTGAAATCTTAAATTAACTGTCGGGTTCCAGCCTTCTTTAATTTGGATCCCGTGTTGACTTTTGCCTATAACTTTAGTTTGGGTCGAGCACAAAACTTTTTATTGATAACGCAAAAAAGCACAAAACTCCAGTGACAATATGGCAGCAGTCCGTACTCTGAACTCTGCATTTAACTGTCGGGTTTCAGCTTTATTTAATTTAGGCTCTGGGTTGAATTTTGTCTATAACTTTAGTTTAGGTCGAGCGCGAAACTTTTCGTTGGTGGCGCAAAATAAAGCAAAACTCAAATGATAATATGACATAGGTCCGAACTCTGAACTCTGGATTGAACTGTCGGGTTGCTGCGTTGTTTAATATGGACCACGTGTTGAATTTTACCTATAACGTTAGTTTCGGTTGAGCGCAAAACTTTTTGTTGGTGGCGCAAAATAGAGCAATACTGGAATGATAATATTCCATAAGTCCTTCGTTTGAACTCTGGATTTAACTGTCGGGTTCCAGCTTTCTTTAATTTGGACCCCGTGTTGAATTTTGCCTACAACTTTAGTTTGGGTCGTGCGCAAAACTTTTTATTGATAGCGCAAAAAAACACAAAACTCAAGTGACAATATGGCATCGGTCCGTACTCTGAACTCTGAATTTTACTATCGGGTTCCAGCTTTCTTTAATTTAGACTGTGTGTTGAATTTCGCCTATAACTTTAATTTGGTTCGAGCTCAAAACTTTTTGTTGATGGCGCAAAATAGCGGAAAACTCAAGGGATAATATGACATAGGTTCGAAATCTGAACTCTTAATTTAACTGTCGGGTTCCAGCCTTCTTTAATTTGGACCCCGTGTTGAATTTTCTCTATAGCTTTAGTTTCGGTAGAGCGCAAAACCTTTTGTTGGTGGTGCATAATAGAGCTAAACTGGAATGATAATATGCCATAGGTCCGACCTTAGAACTCTGGATTTAACTGTCGGGTTCCAGCTTTCTCTAATTTGGACCCCGTGTTGAATTTTGGCTATAACTTTAGTTTGGGTCGAGGGCAAAACTTTTTATTGATAGCGCAAAAAAGCACAAAACTCAAGTGACAATATGGCATAAGTCCATACCCTGAACTCGCAATTTTAATATCGGGTTCCAATTTCTTAGATTTAGACTGTGTGTTGAATTTCGCCTATAACTTTAATTTGGATCGAGCTCAAAACTTTTTGTTGGTGGCGCAAAATAGTGGAAAACTCAAGTGATAATATAGCATAGGTTCGAATTCTGAGCTCTGAATATAACTGTCGGGTTCCAGCTTTGTTTAATTTAGACGCCGGGTTGAATTTTGCCTATAATTTTAATTTTGGTAAAGAGGAAAACATTTTATTGGTGGCGCAAAATAGCGCAAAGCTGAAGTGGTAATATGGCATAGGTCTGAACTCTGAACTGTGGATTTAACTGTGGTCTAACCCTTTAGTTAGGGTTGAGCGGAAAACTCTTTTTTGGTGGCGCAAAAAAGCGCAAAACTCAAGTGATAATGTAGCATAGGACAAAACTTTTTATTGGTGGAGCCTAAAATCTCGCAAAACTCAACTAATAATATGGCATAGGTCCGAACTCTGAACTTAACTGTCGGGTTCCAGCTTCCTTTAATTTAGACCCCGTGTTGAATTTTGCCTATTATTTTAATTTTCATGGAACACAAACCTTTGTGTTATTGTCGCAAAATAGTGCAAAACTCAAGTTATAATATGTCATAGGTCCGAACTCTGAACTCTGCATTTAACTGTCGGGTTCCAGCTTTATTTTTTTAGGCTGTGGGTTGAATTTTGTCTACAACTTTAGTTTGGGTCGAGCGCAAAACTTTTCGTTGGTGGCGCAAAACAGAGCAAAACTCAAATACTAATATGGCACAGCTCCGGACTCTGAACTCCGGATTGAACTGTCGGGTTCCAGCTTTGTTTAATTTGGACCCCGTGTTGAATTTTGCCTATAACTTTAGTTTGGGTCGAGCGCAAAACTTTTTATTGATAGCCCAAAAAAGCACAAAACTCAAGTGACAATATGGCATAAGTCCGTACTCTGAACTCTGAATTTTACTATCGGTTTCCAGCTTTCTTTAATTTAGACACTTGGTTGAATTTTGCCTTTAACTTTAATTTGGATGGAGCATAAACCTTTTTGTTATTAGCGGAAAATAGTGCAGAACACAAGTGATAATATTGCATAGGTCCGAACTCTGAACTCTGGATTTAACAGTCTGGTCCATCTTTCTTTAATTTTGACCCCGCGTTGACTTTTGCCTATAACTTTAGTTTGGGTCGAGCGGAAACCTTTTTGTTGGATGCGCAAATACCACAATACTCAAGTGATAAACGCGCAAAACTCAACTAATAATATAGCATAGGCCCGAACTCTAAACTCTGAATTTAACTGTCTTGTTACAGCTTTGTTTAATTTAGACTCTTGGTTGAATTTTGCCAATAACTTTAGTTAGAGCGTAGCGCAAAACTTTTTATTTGTGGCGGAAATAAAGCACAAAACTGAAGTGATAAAATTTCATGGGTCCGAACTCTGTATTTAACTGTCGGGTTCATGCCTTTTTAATTTGGACCCCGGGTTGAATTTTGCCTATAACTTTAGTTTGGGTCGAGCGCAAAACTTTTTATTATTGGTGAAAAAAAGCACAATGCTCAAGTGACAATATGACATCAGTCCGTACTATGAACTCTGGATTTTATTGTCGGGTTCCAGCTTTCTTTAATTTAGACTGTTCGTTGAATTTCGCCTATAACTTTAATTTGGGTCGAGCTCAAAACTTTTTGTTGGTGGCGCAAAATAGCGCAAAGCAGAAGTTGTAATATTGCATAGGTCCGAACTCTGAACTGTGGATTTAACTGACGAGTTCCAGCTTTCTTTAATTTTGACTCGGTTGAATTTTGACTATAACTTTAGTTTGGGTCAAGCGCAAAACTTTTTGTTGGTGGTGCAAAAAAGCGCAAGACTCAAGTAATAGTATAGGATAGGTCCGAATGCTGAATTATTAATTTAATTGTCGGGTTCCAGCTTTCTTTTATTTGAACCTAGTGTGTGGTATTTCCTAATGTGTGGTACTTCGAAAGACATGTACTTCCAGCTACTAGCATGTACTTTTAATTGTAAATAACTTGCTGATATATCTAATGATGATATTAGAGACTTTCCTCTTACACTATTCAAAACATCTTCCGAGCTCTGAAATGGAATAGACAAATGTTTAGTATATTTGTTACAATTCTTTTAAATTAGGCTTGCGAACCATCAACATAGGAGATGAAAATTCACCTGTATTTGTCTCCCTAATTATATTTGCTTTTAGCAAATCTTCTAGTTGTTTATCTAGTTGGGCGCATAAAGCAACTGGAACTGGAGGAGAACGTTTGTGAAACGTAGCTGCTTTGTCTATTCTTACACAGTGTACATAACCCTTAAATGACTCTATGTCACTTGGAAAATACGATAAAGTATCTCTGTACTTGTATAAAAGTTTGTGAATTTGTTCTTTTAATTTTACGTCCAAATTAGGATTTATATC
Organism: Lepisma saccharinum; assembly: GCA_022664845.1. NCBI lineage: Eukaryota > Metazoa > Arthropoda > Insecta > Zygentoma > Lepismatidae > Lepisma > Lepisma saccharinum. The sequence continues at coordinate 11,851 of JAGDQP010002483.1, forward strand.
ACAAGCAGAGATGTGAAAGTAATTTTCTGTAAATTTTAGTCTATTTTCTATTTCTTGTTTCGTCCTATATTTATAGACATCATCTAAGTCCTCGTTCTTTACGTCTTCAATTTTGAGAGAAATTTCTTCCACATTTTTATTAGTGTATGGTACTGGAGTGTTTTTTAAAATTTATTTTCTTTGACGTTGGGTTGATTACAAGTATCGTGCAGTCGTTCACAGGCATTTTTAATGATAAGTTTCTTAACCCATATTTGTCACGTAACGACTGTAACGCTCACTGCTGTTTTTCTTTCAGGTTTTTGACGTGAACGGGAAGATAAAAAAATTTCTTGCTGGTATGGTGATGTGTTTTGTAATTATCACGTCAGCATAAATATTTTCCTCCACTTGTTGAATGACAGCTTGCGAATTTGCTTTTCCTCTATTTCCGTCATGTGGTAGTATCGGTTTCCTTGGCTTTTTATAGAAGGAAATAATATTTTCTTCCAAGTCCAATTTTGCTTGTAATCTCTTCAAAAGACCTTGTCTGATTAAAGGTCCGATGTGTTCTTGCTCAATTACACGAAAATAATGTGAGTAAGAAGTGTTCCCTATGTTGAATTTAATAAATGCAATAAAATTCATTTGGACAACTCTCCCCGCAGTACCACGAGCATTTGTGACGTACGGTATTAATTTACAGTTTTTTGGTATTTGAGATCTAGACCATATGGAAATTGTATTAGCTGGATCTATACAGTAGGAATTATTTCATCACCAATGCGTACATTGATGAGAGATTTGTTTTCGTCTTTATGATATCTCACTAATTCTTTATTTTTGTTGTTTGTCAACTTACCATAAATTATTGATGAATCAGTTGCGTCAGGTCCTTTTGGTGAAAGTTGAACCTTCTCCTTTTTTGTTTCTTTTTGAGTTCGCGGACGTTTGTGATTTTTATTCTGGATCCGGGACACGGTCTTGTTTCCCAAATCCGTGTCCTTTTCACGGTGCCAACAAATCTGTGCTGAGTGTCTTTGCTAAAAACATACGGCACATACTGAAACGGTGCCAGATCCACTTTGATTCTTTTCACCATCTTTTTTGTTATTTTGTGCTTCATTTTTGCTTCCTTTTTTATTATTATAGTACTTCTTGTTCCCGTTCTTCCTGTAGTCTTTCTTCTTGCTAGTGTTGTTTTTAATAACCATTAGCACAATTCGGCCAATTTATTGGTGATACTCTCTAAATTATTTTGAGGTTTGATTGTCTGACTAGGAACAGGATTGACTTGTTGTATTTGGTAGGTTGAGGTGTCAATAATGTGCTTGAAGGGTTCCTTTCCAGGGGGTGTTGGTTGGTTGTTATACCAAGCAAGAATGGGCGGTTGGGGCATGGTTTGGTTACTTTGTGAATTTGTTGGTTGAAATATAGGTATTTCGTTAGGTAGCCCAGGTTTTGACCATGGTAGAAAAGTTCTTATCCTTGAGGATGGCTGGAAGGGATATACTTGACCACGTGGTTCTGGTTCTCCATTTCGAAAGTCTATTACGGGTTCCTGTGTGGTCCATGCTGGTAAAGTTCGTGTCGTTGTCGATTGTTGGTGTTGAATTTGAGGAAAAGGTTGTTGCCTACTGATATTTTGTATATACGAAATTTGGCTATTTTGCAACTGGCCGTATAGCTTCTGGTAGTCCCTCTGTGGATACATCTGTCCCTCTGATTGCCGAACTGGATTATTGATTGAAGTTCTTGAAGTCTGACTCTGTTGTGCTTGGTCCATTAACGCTAGCAATGTTTGAGATTCTTCCATGAATTCTCTTTTCCGTAGTAAGTCCGTTGATGCTTCAAGTGCGTGCAAACGTTGTTGTAAATCCTTCACGGATGCGTAGTGTTCTAACGCAATATTCTTAAGAAATTCTTTTTTAAGTCCTAATGACAAAAAATGAACTTTCTGTTCCTCTGTTGCGTTCGGAATGTTTTGCCTTATTGCTTGTAATTTCTGTAGAAAATAGGAGTCAATAAGTTCATTTATATATTGCTGCATCGCATTTAATCCATTTCCGCTTTATAAAGTGGTATTTTCGGTCTACACAGGCTGACAAGCTTATCTTTCAATTGTGCGTAAGTTGTCTCGCCTAGAAGATTTTGGGATTTTAATTGCAATACCAAATCCAAAGCTGTATCCTGAAGATACATCGGCAATAGCTCTTTCCATTGCGTATCGTCCCACTGTTGCAAAGAAGCCTAAATGTTCGAATAACATAAACAATCTGTCCGCGTTTTCGTTGATGTGCCCATAAAACTTTGTTAAGTGAAGCGAATTGAAGGATGGCTTTAATGGAGTTGCCATCTCGCCGTTTTTTCTATTTTCTTCTTCTTTTTCAAAATTTGTGTTTCGACCACCAGATCTTGTGTTTACTGGCATTTACTCATAAGAGTGTTTTATGGGAAATTTATGAAATGACATTTGAAAATCTGATTCCCTATCCTAACCTAGCAATATTAACCATGTATCTGACAAACAGTGATACTCAAGAATAAAATATAATCGCTTGACAAGATAAAATAAAATAGGTATTTTGGGCTTTCTCTTTATGCACTCTTTGGGCACTTTTTGTCTTCTTCACCCTCAAAATGTGAAGTCGACGCCTACCACCACGTAATGTTCCCTTTAGTTTTGAATTGGTAGAGTCAAAGATACATGGGATTGTTTTTCAGCCCTCAACCTTTTATTTATATACAAGAACAAAGTTAATAAAATTACCGTCCCGAAGAATACAATTTACAGGTATTTGAGTATGGACGATTACAAAGATTCTTTAGAGTGTTTAGTTAGAGATTGTGGAAAATAGGATGACACCAGTTTCTTAGCAAGCTGCGTGTCGGGAAGTTGTACCAGTTCCTTGGCGAACTGCGTACAGGAGAATAAAGGTAAGAGTACACACCAGTTCCTTGGCGAACTACGTGTGCGG
>JAGDQP010002483.1:14907-40444 GCA_022664845.1 Lepisma saccharinum
AAGAACAAAGTTAATAAAATTACCGTCCCGAAGAATACAATTTACAGGTATTTGAGTATGGACGATTACAAAGATTCTTTAGAGTGTTTAGTTAGAGATTGTGGAAAATAGGATGACACCAGTTTCTTAGCAAGCTGCGTGTCGGGAAGTTGTACCAGTTCCTTGGCGAACTGCGTACAGGAGAATATTAAGGTAAGAGTACACACCAGTTCCTTAGCGAACTACGTGTGCGGATGACACCAATTCCTTAGCGAATTACGTGTCGGGTAGTTGTACCAGTTCCTTGGCGAACTACGTACAGGTTAAGTTAGGGCTTATATGTGAGAGTGCACACCAGTTCCTTGGCGAACTACCTGTGCAGGATAGTACCAGTTCCTTAGCGGACTACGTACCAGGATGTTCCAGTTTCTCAGCAAACTGCGAACGGTTGAAGGAGAGGAGCTGACCACCCGGGGAAACGAGTGATGGCTCTTGCTGTGTGCAGGTCCTTTTTAAAGGTGAATGTAGGGGTGGTTCCTCTTGTTTCTCCTACTTGATTCCAGCTCCCTCTATCTTCCGTTATTTTCTCCATCTGGTGTTGGTTTGAGGAGTTGACCGTCGTCTGCTCCAATGTGTATGTATGACTTGTTTACTTACATAACTACATGTTTGTTCTATAAACATATATATTATTGTTTATACAATGTCCACGTGTTCGCTATACACGCCGGTCATTACGATAAAGTTGTTCATATCGGTTGGGTTACTGCGAGAAATAAAGAAAAATTCCTGCAATCACCGCAATTAGTCTTTTTCTTCCTCCTCTACGAAAACAGAAAGTTCTCGGTGGAGATGCACAACACGAAAGCGTAATTATAATTAATTTAAGAGCACTTGTAAATTGTGTGGACTTTAATCCATTAGGACGTTGTAGCGACCCAGTTCCGCCTGGTCGCAACATATCTTACCCTCTCCCCTTTTTTGTGTACCTTCTTTTCCTTTTTGGTTCGTGCTTTGTCGGTGATATTTTTCGTCTTCAGCTTTCTTCAAAGAGTTTTATTTGTCCATGTGACAATGTAGATTAGCCATACAAAACATCCCTTTCATTGTTGTTTGGCGGGATTTTTATCTTTATTGTTTCTTCATTTTATTACTGAATATTTCTTTGCATATTTTATTTCATTATTTTCTTCAACAATCTTTCTTTCGTTAGAAATCTTCAAAAACAAACAAAAAGTTCTGATTGTTGTTTTATTTTTCGTTGAAATTTTGGTGGTGAAATTAAGCTACACACCCTTTCGCTCCGGGTTGTCTGATTTGATTCTCTTCTCTGATTGGTTGAGGCCAGTCAGTAGTTAAAACTTAATCGTCGAGTAGGAAAGCCTACGCAAAATTTACGCTGCCTCCGAAAGTAATATAAAAGCAATATGATAATGCAGCCAATGTCCGGAAAGTTTATTAATATATAGAGCAGCATCGACTAGTAAATAAATACAACTTTTGGGAGCTGTTTCCCTATATCTTTTATAAAAGAGGCTGTGAATCGAATGCTGCAGTTTGGTGTCGTACACCCTCCATCCTCGCCTTGACCGGGAGTGGACGAGACGAAGCATCCTTATGGCAGTTTGTTTGTGTGAAGTGGTGTTCATCAGTGTGTGAGGTGATTTGTTGTGGTAAATGTGGCATTCAGTGATTTTTCTTAGTTTTTCTGACATAAATAAAAATATAATTTCAGTGTGGTTGATACCCCCCTTTTCTCTGTGTGTCCAAATAATTCAGTGTTTTCTTCATATAAAATTGGTGTGGTTTTTCTGTGAATTGATGTGCACCGTAAGAATGTCTGCTTAATTTGATAGGCATCGGGGGACGGTTATCTAAATTCAGGTATGTATGTTTAATGTCTTGAAATTACTCTTTCTTTCCCAGCAACCCAAGTCTGTTTCACCTACGTTCAGATAACTAAATTTCAGCACATTTAAATTTTGGCTCAAATACGTTGAATATTTTACCTTGCACTATAGTTGTTGCTACCTTTAAGAAAGCACTTTATTTTCCCGTTCAGCATTTTTTTTTTGCTCTTCCGAAAACTGATATATATATAAAAATTGCTCGAAATCTCTACAATATGTCCGTTTTTGTTAACTGTGAGATTCAACCTTTTTCCCTATGTTTTATTTTGGTAGTTTGCAAAGTTTAAAGCTTCTTCCTTACGTATGCAAACCGTAAATCAGTTCGCTCATGGAAACTCATATTGTAAATTAGTGCCTAATCCAACTCTAGTAGACCATGTTTGTATTATCAGTATTGAAGGTTACCCTGAATGAAGTTTAAAAATAATACATACGAAATGTTTTAGCAACGTTTTGAAAATATCAAACTAAATTGTTACCCAGTAGCTACATTGTAAATAAAATCTTTTCGTTGAAAGAAATGTTATTTTTCAGTAATTGTGGAAATTCTGACTTAATTGGGCTGAAGTATAGAATGTCTACCACATTTTCGAATATAAAAGTAACTTATTTCTTTTAAAAAAATAAATATGTGAAATATATTCTCTGTTCTTGGACAGAGCTTTTCTTCATATAATTGATTTACCCTTTTGTTATGTGAAATTGACAACATCTTAAATTCCCATTTTGATGTTCAAGAGATTCTCTTAAGATTTTTTTTTCAAGAAAATTCAGCGATCAGTCTTTTGCCTTGCGATTGTCATTTTAAGTAAAAATAAATTAAGTTTTTACTAGATATTTCTTGTGTCGGGTTTCATTATGATGTTGACAGATTACAATCACTGTGGAATCACTGGAAAGGTTCTTTAGCTTTAAACACTTCAGTCCGTGAAGTGTTCTTTTTTTTAAATGCGAGAAAGTAATTGCAGATGAAGTTAAAATTTGATATTTGATCCAATGCTTTAGTATTTTTAGAGAGTAGTCAAATTACTTCTGTACATCCAAATTTTCGTGTTAAATATTAACTAGTGCGCGGCTGTGTTGAGCCTTGTACTATTTTAGGTGCCTAGTTGCGTTAGGTCACTAAAATAGCTTTCGTGTTCTGCTTTCCTGCGGGATATTTTAGCCTGCGTCCCTCCTTTTTTTGAGTATGCTTTTCTTCGTGTCTTACCTTTCTGTTTTTGACAACTTTCTGCATTTGGGCACTTCTTTCGGGCTTCTTACATGCATGCTTTGTGTACTAGACTAGTGTATGTTCTGTCTTCTATGTGGCTGAAGCAGGGTGCTGATGGGTAGTACCCTCCCTCCCTTCAGGTCCGATAGTGGTTTTTCTTTTGTTTTGTGCCCTTTCCTGTGGCGTAATATCGGCTTGTCTCCAGGTAGGTTCGACCACGTTGAGTTTGGGTAAGCCCCCTTGTTTGCAACAGGGTGCCGCGGGCGCCTGGTTTGTTGATGAGTCTACCTACTGTCTCTGGAGCAGCCTGTGTGACATTACAACGTTTCTGAGAATATGTGGATTCCAATAGTCTATTCGCGCTTAAGAGGAACTACTCTCTATGTTACTTGCCATTCAGTAGACATACTTTGAACACCTGACAAAATCCAGGCGAACTGCCGAGGCGAATGGCAAGTCATCAAGGCAACAGGAGGACCTAGGTGGGCTTGTCAATTCATTTGGCACTTCAATGTATAGTTTTTTGTGAGAAATTTAAGTATTTACTTTCAGGATGTGCAATATTTCCTTTAGCAAAAACTCAGATTCGTGATATGCACTTTAGTTTGTAAAGAAATCTAATTTTAAAAGAAAGATTTCGACAACATTGTAGAGTTTTAGAACATACGAATAAATGAAGAGTAGGAGGATACAATGAAGTTGAGATAGTGATGGCTACTTTTGCGTTTTCAAAAACTTGTATTCAATCAACCTGAACTTCAGAAATGTATCAACACGTAGCAATCGAGTTTAATCGTAGTCAGTAATGCCTATGAATATTTTTGTTGAGTAAATACATCTAAGGCTGTCGCCGTCTTCGCTTTCGATATGACACTATTCTAGAGTTTTAAAATCAACTTTTATTCTATTCCTGAATCGAATTCAGCGCCATATGGAACCATGAAATAACAAAATAGGCGTTTTGAGGTTGCAGCTACCTTGGATTTCAGAATGCGGTGATCATCTTATATTGCATATGAAAAATGTTTTCGAATTTAGAATCCTATTCATAACGTTTAGAGTACATGGATCTTAACTTAAAGGAAAATGGGATGCTATTTCATCATACATCCCTTTTAGTTTGCCTGATATTGAATTTTGGACTTTTCCCCTCAAAATTTAACTGAATTTCCTTCGGAAAATGCAAATGAAGAGTAACGGGGGCAAACAAGGAATGTTCATTTCCGGGCTTTTTCTGGATCTGTGCTTTTTCTGTTGGTGAAAAGTCCTACTGTCAAACGGATTATTCCTTTCGTGCTGAAACGTAGAACTGTCCATGGAAAAAGGGACAAAAAGTTGGCGAACCATTGTGTCTTACGAGGTTTTCAACATTATACCAGGTTTTTCTCGGAAAAGCGTTTTTGTCACATTCCTTGTTTTCCCCCTTACCATTCAAATATGAAATTTAAGAAAATTGAACTTCTATTGAACATTTCTTGTTAAATTATCTCAAAGATCCATACCCTCAATCTCAGTACAAGTTGAGTGGAAATTCGCACCCACTGAGAATACTTTGCTATTCCTGGGCTAATTCTAAACAAGATTACTCTCTGCAAAATGTTCTTAGAATACTCACACCCAAACATCCAGATGCTACAAATTCAGATCGTAATCAAACTTAGTATATTGATTAGTAAGGTATCTAACAAAAATGGTACAATACATTTTCTAGAACCTGCCGTTCAGTAGGAAAGTAGAAATGATAGTTAATGAGCGAAATCTGACCTACAGAAAGTAGAAGCATTACTGTAAATATTCGTTGAAGCAGCACTGATGGAGCAAGAGATAGAGCGTTAGACACGAAGATTAAGGCAGTAAAAATGGCGTAAGTCGTCATCAGTTGAGCACAGGGATTGGGATAAGATAAAATGAATTTTATTTGTAGTCACGACTTGAATTTCTTTTTTACTTTTCCGTAGCAGCTGTGCAATTGTTGATTTCTACAATATGCTTTCGACAGGTAAAATAAATGGTATTTCTTTATAGCTTTTCATATTTTTATTTTTGCATTTCTAATTAAAATCTGCGAAATTATATGGAAATTATTGTGTGTTCACTTGATGAACAGAGACATTATGAAAATACGAATAAATAGACGGTTGAATTATACACGGGGAATTATTATTATTGATTCGATAATTGCAATATAACCGTTTCTTTGTTATTATTTTCATGTTTCTGTTATTTATGTGGACACATTTGTTCTAGGTAAATTAGTAGATTTTAAATAAATAGTACAAAATGCAAAATACCAATGAAAAAATCTATAAAACAATAACATTCAAAGCATATTGTAATATATAGCATTTGCATAGATGCAACAGAAAAGTAAAAAAAAGGAAAAATACGTCGCGAGCAGGGCTTAAACCAAGAACATTTCCTACCGTAAGCTAACGCCCTACCTTTTGTTCCTCCAGAGCTGCAGGAAGGAACGTTTATAGTAATGCTTCTACTACTCTCCGCACGTCAGATATCTCTCATTAATTATCATTTGCACTTTGGCTACTGAAGGGAGGATTTTTCTTAGATACTCTATCGATACACAAAGTTTGGTTACGATCTGAATTTTTAACATCGGGATGTTTTGGTGTCAGTTAATTAAAGGGAAAGTTTTGTTGATTGTCAACAAGGTAAAGCGTATAACAACTAATGGTATATTAGCGAGACTTCTCCGACTATGTAACAGGGAGACTGTAGGCTTCCTGCTTACCAATTTTCAGACCTTAGTTCAATATCGGATGGTAAGAAAACAGTCTTTTTCAGTCTACAAATTCCTTTATATGTAATTATAAATTAACTGAGAACCCACATCTGAGATTATGTAGCTGGACTATCATATGTCAACCCTATACATTTTACAGGACAGTCACATTAACTATACTTCCTCTTAATTACTCGAAAACTACGTATCGTAGGAAAATTTTGGAAAGAGTGTTTATGCCTCAGAATTTATCAGGGAATAACATGACTAGTCTCCATGGGAGTGAATTTTTATTCATTTTGTATAACATACTTCGAGCGTTCACTTTGAATGATCTATGTCGTTGTAAATGTTTCGCTTAAACCTTTCGAACTACACCTCAACCACCCTCGTAGCTCTAACAGTTGCTGAGTTATAAGTTGTAAACGAATCTATCGAGATGATATATGCACCATAGAACTCATCGTGCCGAGACTTTTGGAACCACATCTCAACCACCTTCGAAGCCCTAGTAGTTCCTGAGTTGAAAGTTGTCAAGAGACTGACTGACGGACACCTTAAATTCATTTATATAAGGATGCCACTGAAGCCTAAAAAGAATAAACATGAATAATGACGACATTCATAAAGTAAAGAGATTAGGATTAGCCATATACTAGGATTAGCCATCCTGGAACTTCGCCAAGTTGTCTACAGTATTGGTTAACTCATGTAATCGGGACAATTAGCATGTGTGTATAGAACAATTGGGCCCCTCCATTTTCTTCTTTCATTCGATTAGAACCGAATGCCAGTCTTCAATGTGGCCAGAAAGTCCCTTTACACCTGTACTAAATGCGTGTAACAGTGTAAGATGGTAAGATACTTAAGATTCGAACATCCCATCACGATCATTGATATGGAAATAGTGCTCCTCACGTGAATTTTAACGACCACGTGACTGCCCAGGGAGGAGAATAAAGTCTATGCGTTGGCCAGCTCATTGTTTCGCCTTTCTGTGTTTGGTGAAAAGCAATGGCAGATTCCAGCGACTTCACTTTGGAGGAGCGCTTAGTAACAAGTGTGTGGGTCCATGAACGGAAGCACAACAACGAAAATATGACACATGTGATGGATAGGCTTCGTGAACTGTTCAGTAAGGAGCCACCAAGTCGTCCGCCTTTGATCACGTGGGAGCAGAAAGCTTTTCGTCTGGGAAGTGTTTTGTATGCCACCCTGCAAGTCGACCAGAAAGCGTGCTGCAGAACTTGGAATCAAAAGGAGCGCAATGCAATTCCACATGAAAATGGACTTGGGCCTGCAAGCATTCCAGTCTATGGTCATCAATGAACTAACGGACGATGACTTAAAACGCCGGCAGGAAAAATGCAGGATCTTGTTGGAGGCCTTCCCCACCGTTCCTGCTCGTTAGTGTATTCTTTTCTCGGATGAATGTGCATTTTATCGGAGTTCGCGGGATAGGAACATCTTCACATGGGAATGGAATACCCATATTTTTACCAAGAAATTAAGAACAATCAGCACGTCATGCTTTGGGCGGGGATGACTGAAGAACACACCTTTGGTCCATAGTTCTTTAAGGGTTCCGTGACCCAGGTTACTTAACTGGAGATGTTGAATTATTGGCATCTTCCACAGCTGCAGAATTTGGGCATCAACGACACTGTTGTTTACCAACACGATGGAGCTCCCGCCCACTTCGCACTTGCTGTTCGTGAATGCCTGAATGAACTGTTCCCTGGCCGGTGGATAGGACGTGGGACCGCAAATTCACCAGCCCCTTATCCTTGGCCGCCTCGAAGTCCGGACCTTACGACCCAGACAATGCCGTATCATCAAATCATACGTCAGGAAGAAGCGGTACGTGGACACTGATCTTCCAGCATGTGACACCGCAGCTGCTAAAGCGGATGACATGGAAGCGTATTAAGGTGTGCAGGGATAATGGTGGTGCTCAGACGAACACTTTGGACAAATAACTGTAAGTGTTATTCAAGTTATAATGAAATAATTGCACGTGTAAAGGGACTTTCTGGCCACCCTATATATATGTATATATCTATCTATCTATCTATCTATCTATCTATCTATCTATCTATCTATATATAAATAAATCACAGCCATATTCAATCCACTAGTGGATGAGGCCTCTCCCCGAAGGGAGGAGTTGGTCTACTGCTCCCACGCTGACCAGACGGATTTGGATATATATATGTATATATATATATAATTGAATGCTAGTATGTATGCGTGAGCACTACGCCAAAATAGCCTCACCGATTGCAATGATTTTTCGACAATGATTAGACAATGGACCGAACTAGGATGTTATCATACTTTTATTATAAAATTATTATTTTCAGAGATAAGCGACCATCTATTTTTCCATTGAATTACAATGGCTATGGTAACAAGAATGGAATCACAAATAAATAAATAGTTTATAATTTTAAAATATAAATTTGGATTGTTGTAAATAAAAATATTTATATTCACTCTTTTAAAGCATTTTAGTATTATTGGACAGTAGTATTAGTAAAAGTATTTATATTATTATTATTATTATTATTATTAGTAGTAGTAGTAGTAGTAATAATAGTGGTAGTAGTTGTAGTCTGAGTGAGTCTTAGATGCCGATAGGCCATAAATAAAAGTCAGTTCAATTCATTGCTAGTAGTAGTAGTAGTAAGAGCTGTAGCAGATCTGCACCATGGGGCGCAGTCCCCGGAAAGTCTGTTTACGCTAAAGGAGGCGCAGCACCCCGAAAATCCCGAAGTTAGGGGCGTAGTCCGCCACGAGGAAGTTAGTATTGGGGACAGTCCTGATGACTGTTGCGAACATATTTTATTCACCCCGCACCAACGTACGGGCAAATCAGCTAGTAACTGGTAAAGTATAATTTGATATTTAAATGAGATCTCATGTGCACAACATTCATTTATGCCTTGTAATTTACTAAATTAAGGAAACATAAAACGAAAAATACACGTAAAAGTATAAAGCAAGCTGATTCAAAACTAAAACATGAGAACAAAGAAAAAAATCGATTTATGTGTTTACCTAATCGTAATATCAATCTAGATGCAGAAATTGACTGTTGAAGGATCTAACAGCTTTGAGCCTTTCGTGTGGGCGTGAACGCCACAGATTATCAGTTTCTGTTGTCAGCGAGGCAGCGGATCAATCAACTGTGGCAAATGTTTTCTTGCTCAAGTCCAGTCAAGTCTTATTGTTTGAGAATTTTTGTGTGATTCAAGACCGTATGAGTCATGTTGCTAGTTTTAAATACGGTACTCCACAAGCTACTAAAAATACTGTATAATTTGCCGAAAATGAAGAGAACTTATGAATGAAAATCATTTGTAAAATTTTGTGATGTTCGTTGGTGAATGGTTTGCTTAAAACAACAAAATAATATTAAATAAAAAATATAATGTGTGACGTCTTTATCGAGGATCTGAGTATGATACTGAACTAAATATTAATTAGTATTTCAAGAAAATCACATGTTCAAGTTTAATTAAAGTTTTTGGTTAAAAATTTAATTTTCTTTACCGTTTTTCTAATCAAAGAAGTCCATCCTTTAAAATACACTTGAAGCGAAATAAAAGGAATATTTAAAGCAATTTAGGATAATTAATGTGGTAATATTGGCGATCCGTTTCAGGCTTAAGCACCAAGTGCTGTGAATCCTTACTCAATTACTCTGTCCGTCTCTCGACAACTTTCAACTCAGAAACTGCTAACACAACTTAAAGCATGATGCCATACTGCCTCCTGCCAAGCAATTGTTGGGAAATAATTGAGAAAAAAGTTAAATGAACAGATTGACAACTTCTTTGTAGCAATAAAGGGACTCTGCTGTCTTGTTAACAATTTGCCGGGACACATGACAAAAAGGGATAGTGCCGTTAAAAACAGGGCGTCCAGTCATCCTACTATAAAGGCCCTAAGCGCCATGAATAAAATTTAATTCAATAAATCATGGAGAGAATACATTCAACCGCATATTTCTCTTGCTTCATGGAAATTAGCAGACAACAGGTTTGCTTTTGTGACGATTTTCCCCCCACTCTTAACGTAATAAAAATCGTCCTATCAACAGTTTGTTAATACTAAGGATAATATAATTTAAGTAAATTAATCACGCCGTTTTGCGTTCCGGAAAAAAATATTCAGGGCGGAGAGGCGACTCGAACTAACAACCCTTTGCTTCGTGGTCGCCAAGCTTTACCACTGCGCCACAGAGGGCGCTGCTCTATTGTACTTTCATTAGCGTTTATTAGCACAGCATTGAATGACAGTCTTCACTTCTAGATTTCAAACCAATATTGTGTCTTTCTTCTCGCCTTCTCCTGGATATAATAGCTTATGCTACATGTTTATGCAATGCTTATGTTGTATCTGTAACTTTTGTTTGTGTAATGTTTTATTTGAAAGAACATTGTCTGTAATCTCAGTTGCTGGAAATACTAGATATACAGGGTGTGTTCTGAAAGTAGTAGGACTGATTTTTTTAAAAAAAAATGTATTCATGATAATAGTACAAACGATTAGAATTGTTCGAAGTAGCATCCTTCCGCATCTACACACTGCTGCCAACGAATTTTCCAGTTTTCGTATGCCTCCAGGAACCTCTGGACCGGAATGCTGTTTAGCTCCCTCGTCACTGCCTGTTGAACCGTCTGTACCGAGCCGTGATGCTTCCCCTTGAGCGTCGATTTTAATCTCGGGAATAGAAAAAAGTCTGTTGGGGCTGTAGGGGGGATGAGGGAGCGTTGCGACATTGTGCTGGGCAAGCTACTCCACTACCCCGAACGCTGTATGGCTCGGCGCGTTGTCATAGTGCAGCCGCCAATTGTTGGCGATGGCTGGACGGATCAGCAATCATTCTGATACTCATCCTACGATCACTGTTCAGTAAATTTTGCACTCGCGACACATTTTCGTTGGTCTTGCTGGTCGAAGGGGGTCCGGTGTGGTCGTCGTCTTCCACTCTTTCCCTACCTTCTCGGAACAGCTTCTGCCACTCAAACACACCCGATCTAGCCATGGCAGCATCACCGTAGGCCTCCTTAATTATGTCGTGCGTCTCTTTGCCCGTTTTACTAAGCTTTACACAAACTTTTATTGCGTATCGCTGCTCCAGTAAACGCTCCATGATTCTCCGTGACGAGGCGCTTCGACAGGGGTTCACAGTACAAGCGACCTGCTCTCTTCAAGTGCCGAGAGCCGACTGCCGCTGTTTCTCAGCGTTCCCAATATCCCCCTCCACCGATCGTGTGCGCGCAGACCGCCTCTCGTCCGCCCATTCACTCAGGAAAAAGCAGTCCTACTACTTTCAGAACAAACCTTGTACACTGTTTCATAGAGCAAAAAGAAATATCCCTTTTTTCCTCTGAATTTCCCCGTCAATTTCCCTATGTTGCCAAATCTCTCGCTTTTGGACTTATTTTTCTTCGATCATTTCTTCATGTTTCTGTTTTTTCGTTATAATTTCATTATTTATTAATATTTTTGTGACAAAATTTTAGGAAATATTCGTCTTCACATATTTAACAATTAATCGAACGCCAGAATTCAAAGAGAAAAATATTATTTATCAAAAATTGTGAAATAAAGACATGCGAGAAAATTTTTGAGCATGAGTGTACGTCATTCTACGTTCCCACATTATGAAAGAAGACCATTTCAACGGTTGACACTAAAAACGAGTCCAGTTTAACTTAGCATACTCCATTCGGGTTATCACTTCATCAATAATTAACACCTGAGTGGGCGTATCAATATCGTGGCAATTTAAATCGACATCATCGGCGTATACGAACAGTTGGTTTAAGCCATTCAATGTTAGTTCGTTTTCGTCCTCTTTTATTTTTGGAATCTAATTCTAATTTTATATTACACCTTAGGCATCTATGGCTCAGGTCGATTATATACGTCGCTACAGGAACCTTAACGCCTCCGAAAGTTGAATATAAAGTTACGGTTCTGCCCTCGAATTAGTTTCAGGTCTCGTTTACGATCTTCAAAGCATAAGAATGCAATATTGGAGTGTTGCCAACCGAAATGGACGGATGTTATCAACTTTAAACATTTATTTATTTTACTAAATAACTCTCAGATTATAATTAGGATTTTCAATACACAACAACTCAGTATTTTAGTGTTGGCAACTGACATTAATACGTATTGCCAAATTGAATATTTATTTTATTAAATAACTTTCAATTTCTGCAGCCCATGAGAATTAGTTTAACTTTAATTTTTACCTGAATGCAGATGAAGAGTAAAGAGGAATATAATATAATAAAATCAGTAATGGTTACTACCTTTGGCAAACTTAAAAGGAATTGATTCAAAGGTACGTTTTTGGATACGACCTATATGGATTGAAAGTTCCGACTTTGTAATGAGTACATTTTCTGGACTGTAGAACCTGTGTCTGAGTAATGTAGTCCAGGTACATGTAATGATGTCCATTACAATATCAAATGCTATACCAACTTGATTTAACAACAGATCATATTAAGTTCAATTATTTTTATTCCAATGTGCTATTGATATACACGATTGGAAATAGCACCACTAGAACTATAAACAATATATTTAATATTTTAATCTGATTGGTTGGGAGAGTAAATAAAAACGGGTATAACGAATGGTCCCGAAAGTAGCTGATGCTATAAAGTGCAACGATGACTATCTGCGATTGTTCCGAAGATGAAGTCAGCTCCGAATGTCTTATATATAAAATATACCACACTGGAAATCAAACGTCCTCTTAATTAATTTACCAATCTACAAATAGAATCAGGCAGCTATGATTGTAGTAATCTTCCGTCGAATGTCTCGAAACGGATGATGTTATAGAAGTCTTACTCTACTGAACTATATGGGCCGATTAAAAGACGGAGTGTAGTTTTGGTCTAAATTAGGCCTAGGTTTAAACGTCAGTTTTGATTGCAAAAAGGAGTTTTAGCGTAAACTAAGGTTTAAGTTTAGGTCAAAGTTCAAGAGAAATTAACCAACTCTTTAGGTTGTTTAAATCGAGTCTCGGATTTTACTTCTCAGATGTTTGAAGTCAGAAAAGAAAAGAAAGGGAGGAAATATATGTAGTTGCTTGATGAAGCAATTATTATATAATATTGAAAAATACACTTCAGTAAGTTTAAACTTCAGAAGCATGTTTGCAAGAACAGAAATGACTTAAATAAATATCATGTACAGTCTTAATGTGCAACGTAAAAAAATACGTTATACTTATTGATTTTAGCGGCAATGTTTCCAACCCTGCAATGAAAATTATCTGGTTTTCACTAGACGCAGTAGTACTTGAATGTAATAGCTATAACTTAAAATGTTGCTTTTTATATGCTTCTTTTATGTTCCTTGATAGCGAAACTGTAAAATCAAAAAGGTCCTTATAATTACGTTTCGTCTGCCCGAAAAAATAAATAACAGGAATCACGAAGTGTAGAGAGAGAGGTGCTTGAGGTGTCATTAGAAAGGCCTTGGCCAGAGTAGCTCACAGCACGGTTCGAAATCCTGTGGGGTTGGGGGATTTTCCCCAGCAAAATTATGCCTATAAAGTTCTCCTCCCACTACAATCTACCGGGGGGATTAAGATGATATAAAATGTTGGCGACCTTTAAATGAAAAACAAACTGTGGAAAATTTTCAAATTTCGGAGTTAGAAGGATCCAAATACTGTGCCATCGACAGAATTGACGTCCTCTAATAATAACGCAAGACGATTCGGTTTAGCAATTCACAATCGAAATTGTATTCAATGCATCTATTTCAATTAAACTTATGATTGATGAATTGTCTAATAGAAGGGCTTCCCTACGTATGAATGTTATTGTTAAAATTAATATTATTTAATAGGTCAATGTTTATATCACCGCAAACTTTCTTAATACAATTAGATGTATTGGTACAAGTTTGATTGTCAGTTACATCGATAGCTTGCAGTTCTGGATGTGTCATTTATGACGATGCCGTGCTTGTTTTGCTATATGGTTTAGAAATTGCGTGCGACCAAATTTTCCTTGTTTTTGAGGACCCTACACGGTTGTATATTTTTGCCTCCCTATTTTCAATCCACCTTTCAACCTTGCTCCACCGCTTCTTGGCGATTTCGCACCTTGGCTCACAGCCGCTGGAACCGCCTTGATTTGTTCAGCGGGTCAGAGTTGTCAACACATTATTTTTTTAAAAAAGCTAATTACTCAAATGGCTTCCCTTCCATCAGGCCTAGCTGCATTAAACATATTTTAAATATTATTTGATACCACAGAAAATACTGTGCTTGTCACCGTTTCCAAACACTACTTTTCAATGTTGCCAACCTATTTCATAAAAATGAATTTTTGTGTGTGAGATGCTATCAAGGAGCAGGAGCTTTCGCGATTTTTAACAGAATCGCAGCGCTAACGTTTTGCTTCGATACCTTTAGATTGAAACCAATCTACCGGTATTTACGTACTATGCAAATATGATTACAGAAAATTAAAATACAAATAAAGGTAACCTGCCCCCGTGGTCCAGTGAATCAGACCCACATCTAGAATTTTACTGTTGGAGAGAGGTAACTGAAAAATCGTTATTTTTATCTGGTCAAATGCGTGCTGTCCTTTCTTGGGGAGAGTAATAGTTCGTGCGTTATTAGGTTTTAAGGTATTTGCAATATGGGTAATTATCAATATGGGTAATGAGTACATTTTATTACTTCCCTTCCATCAGGCCTAGCTGCATTAAACATATTCACCATCTCCTCTGGGCAGAGATTTTATAGGATACGTCTTGGTAATTCGAGATATTTATTCTTCGTATAATGTTAAAGATCATCATTGAAATGTCTAGAAAACATGACCATGCTCTCATTTATCTTAAAATGGTCTGGATTTAAAGACAGAGTCATTATAACGCGTGGGCATACTGAAGAAAAGACCACAGGGCTCGACTGAGGACGTCTAAATTATGAAATTTGCGTGAGTTAATCACAAAGAGAAAAGAAAGTATACATTATTTTGAGTTTACTTTTAAAATAAACATCTACGAGGGATAAGATGTAACTGGCTTTGCGTCCCCCCGTATTTCAGTTGTTACAATACTCACGGTTTTAGAAATATTATTACTGAGTCATAATAATTTGAATTAGATTTTAATTTTTAAGGCCTTTAGGCAGCTTTTGCTCAAGCTGTACTGAGTCAGGACATCTGCGTCGCCCGTACTGCGGGGTTGATTTTTTACGTCCCTGGATAAAATTCCCTACGTTGATCGTGGTATAATTTTGAAGGAGAAAGACCGACACAACTTGGTTCAGAGCTATATACTACTGTGAGATGACCATGAATGAACAAGGATATTATTATTAGTAATTAACAATATGTATAAATTAAAAGTATTCTATAAATCAGTTATTCATGCATTTTTCCATTTCCTTTCAACATTTTCTGTTTATGAAAGCACTATGAATGTTGGTTTATTCTAGATGCAATTTGGGTAAGGTTAGTAGTTTCCTTCTCGTTTAGGTTAAGTTAGTAGTTCTACTTATATTAGGTTAGGTTTGTAGTTTCCATTTAGGTTAGTATTTTTCTTTTATATTAGGTTGGGTCAGGTTAGCAAATGTTTCCATTTCTCCACCAATTTACAACTGTCTCATCCCCGCGTACCCCAACACACTTCACATGACTACCGTACTTTTGACGAAACCTTCCGTGTTAAATCATATAAATTCTCAACCCTATTCACTTGCAATTATTATTACTAAGCTTTTATTATCTCCTCCTATTTGCTAACTTTCCCCTTTCTTTCAGAAAACTGCCTTATGATCTTTGATCAATTTCGACTGTTTTATTGTTTTCTCCTTCTATTAGAGCAACTTTCCCACATTCTTGATCTGACCACTCTGTTTTGTTACGTAGCTTGGAGATTGAACACATGAACAACGAATATCAAATTGCAATGTTGCGACACTTCGATTACTGTTAAATTATAGTCTTCCGAGATTGAGACAAAACTTGATCTTTGCAATCCATTGTAAGCTACGGCTTGGACTAAGTCGGGGTAGACCAAGTGTAAGTTATGATCGCGGCTTATGTCTTTGCATATGTGATGAAATATATGAGAAATTTATTGAGATATATACAGACTGTGGGAATACACTGCACAAATATCAGAAAACTTACTAAAAGATGCTTGATAGTGCAAACTATTTGGACAAACTGTAAATGGTTCTGGTGACAAAAGGTTGGCTACCTGGTTGCTTTAGGTGTAATTAAAAACGTTGTACCAACGAGGTAGAAGAAATATAACAAATGATTATAATTAACAAGAAACTTTTATTGTGCATAATCAAGTTATACAGAGTTTGTGGGTAGTAGATAAAGATCATTGAACAACTATTCATAATTACAAAGTATGCTTAATCAAGTTACACAGTGTTTGTGACTAATGCATAAAAATCATTCAGCGATTTTTCATAATTAGGGAGAAAGTTTATTCTGGGTTTCTTAGCCTTCGTTCTTGTAATTGCAGACAAATGTAATGAAAGCGGTACAAAACGAATTGTATATTACAAAAGCAATGACAAGTATTATAAACTATTCGTATATTATAAAAAAAAATATTATTATTAGAACTTCTATATCTAGTTTATGATTGAAGACGTAGAAGTTGAAGGTGTATTGAACTAAACGTCATTCACAAACATTGTTAATAGCAAGGAGTTTTACTGAAAAACAAAATTTATCATCTGGTATTCTTGCACAAGGAGAAAAGATTATTCAGTTAACTTCCAATAATATTTTCCAAGATACGTATTTATGCATGGGGATTAGTTAGCCTACCTGCCAAAGACCATATCAAGAAAGGAGACTTCCTATTTTTAGTTAACATCCCTGAAAATCAAAATTTTGTTTGCCCATGGTCGAAAATTAAGACGTTTTCGATGGCAGTATCTTCAAGAAAAATTGTTCAAATAATCCCACCGTTTGGTTACCAACATCGGAATCGACAAAGTAAACAGGCAAAACAATATGGAGCCCAACAAAATTATACTCCAAAGATGTGAACATTGGGGTGAAATTCAGTTTAAGTATTTTAAGTTAGATGGCTATGACAAGATGAAGCGTACACCTTAGGAATTCTATATGTGTTACTGGTACAGGAATACGTGTATTACTCAACGCTTAGATAGTGCTATTGACGGAAGTGGTCATACATACTTTACAAGACCGACACGAAGGAACATTAGGAACAGAGGAGTTTCTGGAAAACAACTGTAACGTCACGATTGTTTCGATATGGAAATGTGAGTGGACTAAAGTGATTAAGACTTCTCCAGAAATACATAAGTTCATTAGAGAAGAATGTCGTGATATGGTAGATCGCTTACGTCCTAAAGGTGCGCTCAAAGGCGGACGCACCAAATATTTTCGAGCACTCTATCACTGTAATGAGGCGGAGGGATATTTAAACTATGTCGACGTCAGCTTTCTCTGTTTTTGAGTAATGTCGACGTCAGATTGCTCTATTTGTGAGTAATGTCAACGAAACCTCTAACTACAGGCAAGATTAAATTCCATAAAGGTAAAAATATACCTGTACCAGCTAAAGTACATGGACTTGGATCATGTAAAGTATTACCGCCAGACGATCTCGCAATCCCCATTCTTCCATATGCTTGTAATAAGCGACTTGTTTTTGGATTGTGTCAAAGCTGCATGGAGGATTTCAGCAACAGAAAGTGTACACATACGCTGTATGAACATACTTTCCAGGAAGTATTTTCGACGTCTGAACTTCATTTGGCTTTGAATAAGGGATACAAAATCCTTGGTACCTATGAAATATAGAAGATGAAAATGACTGAAGATGTCTTCAAATCATACGTAAATAATTTGCTCAAACGCAAACAAGAGTCAACTGGGTTTCCTTCCAATATTGTAAGCAAGGATGAGAAGCATGTACGTATTATCATAAAGGAATTAATCTTGACTACGATAAAAACAACCTAACTGAGGTTTAATACATATTTATAAAATATTCTTAAACTAAAGTTGCGGACGATGCACAAGTATTCATGGAACTTGCACGCTCATCCATCTGGTAATCTACAACATTATTCTTGTAACAAATGGTAAATTAGTAGTAATATATACAGATGTAAAAACAAAATACTCCTTACGCCTTGACAAACTTGGGTATGGGTGCTTTCATATCTACGTGGGCTAGGGTGCGATTGTATGAATTATTGGGCACGGGTGGAATTGCAAGAGTGCTTTATTGAGACACCGACTCGATTATTGATATTCAAGGATGTGATGAGCCAGTGTGTGACGTTATCCTTCTGTCACAGGAAAACTTTAATTTGCACCCAATACTCTTGTGTGGTAGTGTATAACATGGAAAAAGGATTGGTTGATTTTCCTTTTATTGTTGAGTGGATTACATCATGAACTTTTGCTCGCAGCACAGCTCTTTAATCGGGAAACCCCGATCTCTACACAGAGGACTGTTGTTCACTTCAAGAATGAGATAAGAAAAAGAAAGTACAGTCAAGGTCAGCCAGGCACCCAGAATCTTCTATGTATAGGTGTGAAAAGACCGCTGCAGGTGTCTATAATCCTTCTCACATACGTACACACATTCATAATCTGTATTTACGTCGCACTAACTCACCTCTAAAATCCCCAAGAGACATCATCCTCTTTGTCTGGGAACTATGCTTGAACACTGTAGTCCAAAGATAGTGATCTGCGTTGTTGTCCATATTTGGTGAGCTTGACACTCCCTGATGTGTGTTTCCGCAGAGAATATTCCCGACCTACACAGAGGAAAGGACAGAAGAAACTTCAAGAAATGATGTGGTAATCAACGGGGAAGACTCCCGTGAAAATTACTCCGTCTAGAGCCGTCGAGCTGCCAACAACAAACTTGGTGCAGTCCCATAGACACGCCCTTTAATAACTCCGTACCAATGGCTTAGTTACAGGCCAGTGTTGTCTCCGTCACGTCTAATGCAACTTCAGCAACTAGAATGCTCTAATTTTGGAAAACGCTAGACAAACAAGAGAGCTAGGCAACTTCAAAATATCTTCTTAATTGGAAAAAGTTGTATGTGGTGAAATGACTTATCTAATAATGATGTTATTTCAATGAAAATTGTATTTTATCTTAGGAAGGTGAGGGTCGCCTATACCCATGCTTATCATGTCTCCTGAACTGCATTAGAGCTACAGGATTTCTTATAATGTATCGTTTCATTGTAAGAATGAAGACATTGGGAAAAATTCTTCAGTGGAACCTGGAATATCTGTCTATTGCCTCGTAATCGCGTAGCCTTGATCTCGCGTGTTTCGTCGATAACCGATGGTCCGCGTCATCCTCACGAAAAAGCAGCTGCACTCAGGTAAAAGAGAAGCTTTTTATGCACAGGCCTAACCAGTAGAGTCAAAGATAAAGGCATATGAATATTGTAACACAAATATTGGAATCAAAGATCTGTAAATTCCGTACTTTCAAATACACTTGCTATCGTTTCCATTAATAATAAACTGTTTCATTTGTTATCAGCTCTTATCTGTAACCACATTTTGTTAAAACCTATTATATTTACAGTATCTACTCATTAATCCCCAGGTGTGTTATTTCTTTCGATTTGTACAGTAATTACGTCGTCTTGAAGGTGAACATTGTGAGGACCTTGGTACCCGATCTTGTGGGCTCACAAACTCTGGACCCAGGTAGCCCATTGGACGGTCCACTGAGGACCGGGCTACTGAAAGTATATAACCGAACCACTGGCCACGAACATCCGAACCTCTTTGTTTTCTGGCAGTTTTGTTTCCTCCGAGCAGGCCTGAAGTTTTCATCCCGCTCCGCCTAGGCCAGGAGACCCCTATCCTCACTCGACGTTCACCTGGCGGTGGTTCCCGTTACATACATGAACGATGCCTTTAAACCCAATACTTATTTGAGAGAATCACGATGTTTACTCCTCGATTTCCTCAATTTTGAGAACTTTGTTTGCTTTTCCGTAATTTTTTTTTTACAGTGTAACTTTTCAAACGAATGAATTGGCACATCTCTCATGGTACGTGATTTGGTTGTTTTCAAGAGTGTAACACCTATTGGTCTGTACACTTACAGATTTCTTCCGGAGGAAGCCCGTACCAGGTTTCCATAATTTAATTATTTTTTTTACAGGTTTAGAGATTTTCTAACAGGTTTTCCAACATGTGTGAGAAGAGTGCAGTAAATTGATTTTAGAGTTTCGCACAATTATTTTTTCTTTCTAGAGTTTTTTTAATATTAAAATCGTTTCCGTTAATAGGTACTCGCGCTCGCGGTTAGCTTTCATTTAAATTATTTTTTTCCAAGATGAGTTTACCAGGTGGAGCACACGACGGGACGGGCAGTGATGCCGGAGCTTTCCGCGTTGTTTGATGAACAAATGGAACTGCTCAAACGAAAAAATGAGTACTATAAAGCTAAAATTGATCAGGATAAAGGGGAACAAAGGAAGTACTTTGAACCGAAATTTGAGGAAAACAAAAGGAAACTTCTCGAGTTGGAAGCAAGCTTAGGTCATAAACTGGAGGAAAATAGAAAGTACCTGGATGGAAAGCTTGAGGACGTCGCCTTCCAGTGCATGAGAAGCGCACGAGCACTGGAAAATAAATTGTAAGAAAGTAAGTTAGAACAAAGACAATTTCTAGATGACAATAAAAAGGTACTGCTTGAGCGATTCGAATAAAAACAGCAGTTCTGGAAGGACAAATAAAGCATGTTGCCGTTCAACGTGAAAAGAGGACACAGGTCCTGGAAAAGGAGATTAGCGATCTTGACAAAAAATGACGGAACAAGTGGGGGGCGTTCGAGCGGAATTACAAGAGTGTAAGGATGAAGCCCAAATTGCAAGGAGAGGGGTACAATTTAACTCCAAGAAATTAGAAACGTTAGACAAGCGATTCGGAAAAATCGAAAGTTTGGTTAGTTTCCATGAGAAAACTATCCGAGACGTAAAGCCTGTGACCAAACCGCGTCCCTTGACGACCATGTTAACAGGTAGCAAACCGTCGAGTTGGGTCGACGTCATTAGCTCACGAGGATAGACGAATTTATAGAAGATCTTAGGCAAGTTTCAATGAAAATTAAACACAATGAAAAGTTGTTTCGGGACTTCAGAGACGAAGTTAGACAATTAAGTAAGCAAAAGGATCGGAAGCTTGATGGAGAAAGAATCTTACGGGAAAAGGGACATGCCGAGCTAATAAAAAGCATGGAACAAGTAGACGTCCACGCCGTTAGGGATGTGTTACGATATCCCCAGGGTCATTTCCTATCCCCAGGAGAGGAGTACAAAGAAAGAAAATGATGGGATGGGAACGGAATACGAAATTTATTTAAAAAATCCAAGAAGTCAATCGTCGGCGAGCACAAAATCCCCAGAATGGAGGAGGCCATCCATGGCCTCTAGACAGGGAATATCGTGCCAATGAACGGAAAAATTTCACCAGCACAGATGAACAACGCCCGGAGGCGGAATATTCTTATCTTACAGGCGGCACCCACCCAGTAACTACCGGTCATCCGAAAGACCATCTCGTATTGTTATGACGGAACTTGTGACATTCACTATATTTGAATTAGCGTCCGGATGCGCAAACGTTTCTCAGGTGTTTTGAGGCTGAAGCCAGGCTAGCGCGGATACTTCATCGTCAGTGGTGAAGGTCCTCCCGTTTTTGATGGGTAATGAATCTAAGAGCTGGATGGATCTCATTGTACATCGCTTCAGGTCTTATCAGGATTTCAAAGTTCTTTGCCAAATTAGTCTTATCAGAAGAGTCTCTGATGGATTTCAGTCTTATCAGTAGAGTTCTTTGCCAAATTCTATAACGAAGCTTTTCTTTCCAATCGGCTGATACGCCTTCGGACTGATACCCAAAGATACATAAATCATTTAAATTCTTCGTCTCAGACTGGATAAATCAAATCTGTAACATCGCGCCCAGCATGTCAGAGGCTATGTTCTGTAACATTATTATAGTAATTTTACCGGTGAATGTACAACGTCAGCTTGCTATCATCCCGATCATGAATACTCATTATGTTTTGGAAATGATCGGCAGGCTTGAGAACGTTCAGGTCCAATACGAGACCAAAAGAAACAAGGACTATAGAAATTTTGATGAACATAGACCGAAAAGTGTGCCAGTCAGTCAGACGGAGGCAAGACGGCAACGTGTCGAACGTCCTGTAGAAAATCAAAAGAAGAATACGAAGGAACAATATAACAAGTATGATCGAGGCGAAGGTTCGTCCCGGCAAAACGAGAAGAGTGAGCCAATTCTGGAGAAAGAACCCAATCACCGGTCCACGGACAGCGACGCCCAAAGTCAGGGGTCATCACCTAGAAATCGAAATCCGAATGAATATAACAGAGGTCGTGAGCATAGGAAGATTCAGTGGAAAACAAGACCACTATCAGGAGGTCTTTCTCTCGTCCTCAGGGAGGTACAAAAGAGATCCTCCCTGCCCCTGAGTCACCAAAACATAGGAAAGGACCTGGACGATTTGTCAGCTGATAAGAATCATTCATCTGATGATCAAGTGCATAAGGGACAGGATTTCGATTTCATCAATCATTGTAAAAACATCAAAAATATGGGGCGGTCTGAAGTAATTATTGATTGATTAACTTTTGAGATTGCCAATACATTTCGGATGAAGAGGTCAACTATTTCGACTTTTCAGGAAATATTCAGGGATAATGAAGTGCCAACTCACTAGTCTAATACCTGTGACAATTACGGAACTGGAGCAAGCAGTAAGAGTTCTTGAGTGCAAGCAGTAAGAAAGTGTAGATCTATTCTACTTGGAAGATACATTGTGGCTTACACGGATAACATGGCCTTGGACCACTTCCGAAATATCAAGAACATGAATTCGAGGTTGTATCGTTGGAACATCGAACTACAGGATATGGAGAACGATGTCGTACACGTATCTGAAAAAACTCACGTGGTCGCTGATGCCATCTCAAGATTAGAAAGGGTAGATCACAAAAAGAGATCCTAGTGCATTCCTTTCAAATGTTACCAACATGGCTGAATAGCATGAGTTCGGAGGGGCTTTCGAAATTGCAATCCGCAGATGAAAACTTAAAGATGATCATCCCATTACTAAACGACCGAATAACAACAACGGATTGTTTTGAAATAAAAGGACTGTAAGAGAACGCTAATACTGACGTATTGGCATCCTTCTAGAAAATGATTTTCATGACCATACCAAGTGGAGAATCGTTGCGCCAAAGTCTTTGGTTCCAAGGATACTGAAGCATTACCATGAAGGCAATGGCATATTGGACAAGCAAGAACATTCAGCTACATTTTTGAGTCATTTATCTGGCTTTGAGCCAGAAAAAAATTCGAATATACGTCTGGGACTGTCTCCATTGTATGAAGTTGAAGCCAAATAATCTACCCCTCCAGCAAATCGTGCAGACTATTCCCGCGCAAAGAGCGAGGTAGTTAGTCTCGGGAAACATCGTGAGGGCCTTGGTACCCGATCTTGTGGGTTCGCAAACTTTGGACCTAGGTAGCCCATTGGATGGCCCACTGATGACCGGGCTACTAAAAGTATATAACCGAACCACTGGACACGAACGTCCGAACCTCATCGTTTTCTGGCAGCTTGGCTTTCCTCCAAGTGGGACTCGGGTTCTCATCCCGCTTTTGCAGCTCAGGAGATCCCATCCTCAATCGACGTTCGACTGGCGGTGGTACCCCTTATATTGATGGTTTTCCTCGACCTTTCACATTTAGAGGCAACCACCGCATCTCGCTACACATCATAAGTGTTGCTACCTACAGGAAAAAATAATTTAAGACAACTGACAAATGAAATTAAAGGCGGATTCTAGATGTGTATCTTCATTTCTTTGGAGTAAGAACTATGCCTACTTCTTTAAAATTAACATTACAGGTGAAATTAAGTATGTTTACAACGTAAGAGAGATTACACTGAACCATAGAACCATAGGGTATTGATTGCAATCACTTTGTAAACTTGGTCCATCATAAATATGAGCGTAAGGTAATATTTAATCCACCTAATGTATGTAGATAACAGGTTACAGAATCATTTCAAGAGGACAGTCCAAGGTACGTCATGAACTGAATAATAAGAGTCCAAGACTCAATATTTTCAATAAAATCGACTCTCATACCTTACAATGTGGGCACCAATCTAAATTGTAATCATAACATCTGTGCAAAGGTTTTGTTTTGTACATGTGCTTTGCAGTTATGACTCCATTCAACGTAAAATAAACGTTTGTGTATTCTCGGTAATATCAATTACATTTTGTGAAACTCAAACTCACAGTTTATTGTAATCCATCTTTGACAAAAGAAAAAATATATCGTGTTACCAACTTGTGAATGACGTTTTGCTTAATACAAATTAGACTTTTACGTATTCAATCATAAACTCGATATACAAGTACTAATAATAATGTTTTAGCTTTTGTAGTATACTATTCGTTTTCTACTACTTGCCATTGTTTCTGTACCACTTCCATTACATTTGTTTGCAATTACGAATACTCAATCAATGAATTTTTATGTATTAGACACGCAATGTATAACTTGATTAGCCATATTTTGTCTGTAATTATGAATAGTTGTTCAATAACTTTTATTTACTATTTACGAACTTTGTATAACCTGGAATTTTTTTTATTGTTAAATATAATAGTTTGTTTTATTTCTTTTACCTCCTCGATACAAAGTTTAATTATACTTAAAGGAAGTAGGTAGCCAATTTTATGTCCTCAAACACATGCACAGTTTTTCTAAATACACTTCACTAGTTAGTATCTTTTTGTAAGTTTTCTTAAATTTGTGCAGTGTATGTCCACAATCTGTATGTGTCTCAATAAATGTCATATATCTGGTGTAGTAAAAAGTAATCCATTATTTTTGCATGACATTGAAGGCTTGACTTGCCATAGTTAGAATGATCCGATTTAGGTCATATATGCGCCGTTTTGTTCGATAACGTGTTGCCATTTGGAAGGTAATATCATGATGCCTCTCTCATAGAAGCCCTTGTCCCTATTGGCAAAAAAATTGAGACAGTCGATGTTCACAAGCCTCTCTTGACGCGAATTTTGCACCAGCAAACGTGTTCGCCATGGACAGGAACAGATGGTAATCACTCGGTGCCAGGTCCGGACTATAAGGTGGATGCATAAGAACCTCCCAACCAAGCTCCCGGAGCTTCTGGCGAGTCACTATCGATGTGTGTGGCCTGGCGTTGTCCTGGTGGAACACAATGCCTCTCCTATTGGCCAAAGCTGGGCGATTGCTGCCTTCAGACGGTCCAATTGTTGACAGTATAGTTCCGAGTTAAGGGTTTGGCCGTAGGGGAGCAGCTCATAGTAGATAATTCCCTGCCAATCCCACCAAACACACAGCAAAACCTTCCTGGCCGTCAATCCTGGCTTGGGCACCGTTTGCGCCGGCGCACCGCGCTTCGACCACGACCGTTTTCGCGTGACGTTGTCGTAAGTGATCCACTTTTCATCACCAGTCACCAACCGCTTCAGAAATGGGTCGCTTTTGTTGCGATTCAGCAGCGATTCGCAGATGGAAATTCGGTCCATGAGGTTTTTTT